>JAJPUD010009829.1:37173-69935 GCA_023553655.1 Myrmecobius fasciatus | reverse complement strand
ACTTCCAGAGAGAGAATGGATGGACTCTGAATTCAGATCAAGTATATTTTTTTTTCCTTTTTCTTTTGTTTTTCTTCACAATGTGGCTAGTGTGGAAATGTTTTGCAAGACTTGTATTTCATGTTTTCTTAAGGAGTGGAAGAGGGAAAAAGGAGTAAGAGAATTTGAATCTGAATATTTTAAAAAATTAATTTAAAAAACAGAAGTGAAAGTGACATAGACAAAAGGCATTGATTAAAAAATCATTAAAATTAGTAAAGAATATGGTTTCAAATCCTGAGTTTCACTACCAATTAGCTGAGTGACCTTAGACAAGACCCTTTTCCTCTTTGGGTCTGTTTCTGGATCTATAAAATGAAAATCCATTTGCAATGGATGGTCTTGTCTTTCCAGCTTTGAAAGATAAAATCCTATAAACAATATAAAATTTGAGAAAAATTGCAAGACAAAAGAAAAATACATGGAAACAGAATAATTCAAGCTAAAGATATAAATGTATGAAACCACAGATTGAAGGAGTAATAGCATGTAGTAATGGCAATGTGAGGAAGACTTTCAGGGAAATATAGTAACACTGATAACATAGGTGACACAAAGTCAGGTAGACATGAATTCTATTCCTGCATCAGACACTTAGTATGTGACCTGGGCAAGCCAATGTATGTCTCCCTACCTCAGTTTTCTCATCTATTAGATGAGGATGATAATAAAATCTATATCACAGGTTTATTGTGAGAATCAAATGAGAAACATAAAGTGTTCAAAAACTTTAAAACACTATGCAAATGTTAGCTATCATTATAGAATTAGGTCAGGAATGATGAAATCAGCATGGATGGGTCGAAAAGAGTAAGAAGGTGCATGCTTCCTAGATAGAGTAGCATTAAAGACATTGACTTATGATAGAACTAGTCATGGTTGGAGAAAATAAGCCAACTCAGTTAATTTGCCATGTGACTTTGAGGGAGCAAATTACCCTCTCTGTGCTTCAGTTTTCTCAGTAGAGAAATTGAAATCATATCCTTAGATAAAGAATTCTATTTTAAAATACTTAGCAAGCAAAATGTATGGTAGAAACATTTAAGAAGAATTTTAAATATAGTTGTTACTATGATGAGCAGGATGCTCTCAGAAAAAACAAAACAAAACAAAAACCTGGAAAATCCTTCATGAATACAAGTAAAGTGAAATGTACTGTATACAAAATAACAGCAATGTTCTGGGATGACCAGCTGTGAATGACTTTGCTATTTTCATTACTACAATCATTCATGGCTAGTATGAAGGACTTTGGATGAAAAATCCCATCCATCCATACCCAGAAAAGGAAGTGATTGTGTCTGAATACAGATTGAAGCATTCTCTCTTTTCTCTCCACCTCTCTCTTTTTTTTAACTTAATTTTTCTTGAGGGTTTTATTTTCATTAGGGTGGGAGATTCTATGTTTTCTGTCCCAACTTGACTTTTATGCAAATGTTTTGCATAACTTTACATATGGTTTCTTAATTATGGGTGGAAATAAGAGAGAGAACCTGGAATTTTAAATGTAAAAATTTTTTAAATGTAAAAACAAATTTTAATTTTAAATTTAAAAAAAAAATAAAGGGGTAGCTAGGTGGTGCAGTGGTTAGAGCACCACCCCTGAAGTCAGGAGGATCTGGGTTCAAATATGCTCTCAGACACTTAATACTTCCTATTTGTGTGACCCTGGGCAAGTCACTTAACTCCAATTGCCTCAGGAAAAAAATTAAAAACAAATGTAAAAAAATCTTTTGTTGCTTTAAATGTAATTGGGGAAATTTTTAAATAAATAAAATGTTTAATATATATATATATATATATACACACACACACACATATATATATATATATCTGTTCCTAATGTTATCTTTGCCTTGAAGGTACTGTTTGTCTCTCCTTTTTGAAGAAGACCAGTAACATCATTAGTGATATCTTGACTTGTGCATGAATTCGATTTAAGTAAGGTAGAGCTGTACAAAGTCATCAGCCTCACTCTTCTAGTATTACCAAAGTTCAGTGGCAAGATGACTATGATGCTTTTTGAAATTTTCTTGACAAAGATACTGGAGGGGGTTTGCCATTTCCTTCTCCAGCTCATTTTACAGATGAGGAAACTGAGACAAACAGGGTTAGGTGACTTGACCAGGATCCCAGAGCTAATACATAACTGAGTCTAAGTTTGCTTTGAGATGGAGAAGGACTATAAATAGATTTCCCACATGTAATCCTACTAGAACATAAGCTTCTTGAGGGAAGGAATCATATCTTATTTACTAGGTCAGAAAATTTAGAACTAAAATGGTCCACTCTGTGACAAATGTTGCCTATCATCCCAACCTCTGAAAGCCAAACTCATGGCATGGATGTTACAGATAAGCATAAGCAACAGTCCCTGTGTTGAGGTATTCTTCATTCCATCTTGTTATTGCAGAAGATTCTTGATGTTCTGGATTCTCATTAATGATTATAGCTACTATTTATATAAATAGCACCTGTTTGTATACAGTAATAACAATATTGTTTTAAGAACAACTTTTGAATGACTGCCATTTTGGCTATTATAAATATGCAAATAAACTATAAAGGACATATGAAGGAAGATGCTGACACAAAGAACTGATAAACAGAAGTATGAATGGAATGATTTTATATATGTGTGTATAAACATATATTTGTGTGTGTAAATGCGCACATATATATATGCATACACACCTCTCCACCTGGAGAGTCAGTTATATATATACATGTATCATATACATGTATATGATAGTAAAATGCCAGTGCCAATCTGTCATTATTTCTTCCTGTCAGTTCTCCACAGAGGCTACCCTTCTTCCTTCCACCTAGACTAGAAGCTCCCAGAAGGCAGATCCTCTCTGGGACTTGATTCTATTTCTTCCCCAGCACAAGACTGGCTAATAAATCTCCCACTGTCTATTGTTCTGGAGTGGAAAGCTCACAGCATTGCTCTAAACAACCCCCTGGCAGAATATTTGTCACTGTCAGTCTGCCCATTACTCATCAGGCCTTGTGCACTGGCTGACTCAGAATTAGGCCTCCTCCTGTCAGCCAACCCTTCCTACTTAAAACTACTGCTTTGGAAAATTCCCAGAGGTTGGTGCCCCAGCTATGGGTTCCTAAGAGACCTCCAGCTTCCCTTTTTCATACTGGAGGGTGCTGATGAGACTGGGAGCCCCAGGATACCAGCCATAGGAGTGTGTGTGTGTGTGTGTGTGTGTGTGTGTGTGTGTAGTGGGAGGGCACAGACATGTGTTAGCCATCCACCTCCTCTCATTAATAGTAGTACTCAAGAGGATCCAGTTACAATAAATGTCAAGGTCAACCTTGGAAGAGGAGGGGCAAGGTGAAGCTAGAGAGGAGGGGTGTATGGAAAAGCTTGCAGGTGGACATTACAGAAGCCTCCATTCTTTCTTAGCACCGAGAGCTAGCACCAAAATCCAGCCTTCCTGCCTCGTGCCTCCCTGAGTTACCAGCTGGTCTGCCAGCCCCTGAAAAATGCCACCCCTCTCTCTACTGCAGTACAGGGCCTGAGGCAATTTGCCTGCACCCTATAGACAACCTGTCACAGAGTGAAATCCTTTGAGAACTTCATCTATTAAATCTGAAGGATAAAATCATTTCTACATTGTGACAAGCAAAGGTATAGCTGGAAATTTTAGCTCCTTCTCCCCTCAGGAGGAAAGATTCCCCAAAAGGCTCCACCGTTTCTTAATGGCAATATAAACAGCTCAGCAGTCGCGCCTTGCAACACAATTAGGCAGGATTTTCCATAATGGTGGAAAGAAAGGAGGTAGCTGGAACTGGCTCTCTCTCTGACTTTTCCTTGCTTTCTTTTGCTATTCACATTTTCCTCCGGCAGACCAAGACTAAAGGGAAAATCAATCCTTGTCTAGCTAGAAAAGCATTGGATTGAGAGTCAGACTAGTATTTAATACCATTGCTGCTATGTATTATGTGAATTTGGGCAAGTCACATAACTTCCTTGAGCCTCGGTTTTCTCATTTGTAAAATGATAGAGTTAACCTAGGTCCTAAGTGACAGGTCTCAAGTTAGTTTGTACCTGTAAATCTTATCACCCTAAATTAGCACTGAATGCTAATAAGTTCAGAACAGAGGTGCTCAAACCTTTTGGTCTCATGGCCCCTTTGCACTTTAATTATTGCCAACCTCTCCAAAGAGCTTTATATCTCTCAACAGTTACTGTATTAAAATGAAAACTTCTTAATATTATTATGAAAATAGTTTTGATCTTGCAGACCTCTCTAAAAGGGTCTCAGGGACCCAAAAGTTCCCAGACTACACTTTGAGAGTCCCTGTTTTAGATGTTTTAACTGTATTGGGCATTGAAGATAAATTCAGTGTTTGAAAAGAATTGCTATCACCCTCTAAGAAGCTAAATATCTGTTAAATAATTGCAGAATTTTAGGATTGGGATACTATCCATTTCAACTCGTTCATAAATGAAATCCTTGTAACACACTTGACAAGTACAGCACCAGTACAGGGAGGGAAGATATCAGACGCTTTTTCTGATATTGTGCTTTCTGGTTGACTTTCTTGTTCTTCAGCCTCTTGGCCCCCAAATGTTTAGGGGGCTCCTTGGGCTGTAGAAAGTTGTGGAGCCCCACCCATTCTGACACCATACACTCTCTAATCCCTCGATCATTATGTTTATACATATTGTATTTATTCACCTTTCCCTTTTCCTAGAGAATTCAATTTCTGTGTACATTTTCTCTCCTTGACCACTTACCTAATCACAAAGACACTTATTTTGTAGCCGTGTCTAGCCTCCCAGTTAAAAATGAAACAGCATTACTTTGACCAGTACCTTCTCAGGTGTAGCTTTAACCTTCAAGGAGAAGTTATGCTGCTTCATTTTTTCTCTCCCTACTATTCCTGTCCATGTAATGACCCTTACATGTACCCAGCCTACACTCCAGAATGTATAAGCACCTTCACATCCTCTACCTTTAAATTTACAGAAATAGTGATAAGATTTAGAACTGGATGATAGCTTAGTCAACCCCTTTATTTATTTTCATATGTGTGTTTACACACACACACACACACACACACACACACAAATATATACAAACTGAGCAGCTAGAATGCTGAAGAGTATTGAGTCTATTTCATATTTTTTTACAAAAAAAAAAATTGGTTGAAAGAACAAAGAATTTTTAGCATGGAAAGAAGACCAGAATGAGACATGATAGCTATGTGCAAATATCTGAAACATTGTTTTGGGTTACCCCTCTTCCTTAAATAACATAACTAGGAACAATGAGTAAAAGTTGAAAGGGGGAAATTTTAGGCTTTATTTCAGGAGGGAAAATCTCTAACAAATCTGTGTATGTGTGTCAATATACATATATTTGTCTACATATACATATATATATATATATATATATGAGTTGGTTATATATGTGTATATACATATATACACACACATATGGATTTTGTTTTATATATGTATATGTATATATACAGAGAGAGAAGAATATCTCTCTCATGTTCATAGAATAATAGAATTAGAGCTGGAAGAAGTCCATCTTTCTGATGACAAAGTGAAAATCTAGGACAGTTGAGACTTGACCACAACATGAAGGTGGGTTTTCAAGGAGGTTCTCTGACTCCAGAGCCAGTGATGCTTTTGTTACAAAAAGTTTGAACAGATTATAAGAAACAAAGGCAGGAATGGAGCCAGGCCCTCTAAGTCCAGATTGCACATTGCTACCCCATTAGAACAACCCAGTGTTTTTCCCACTATGGCATACAATGATTTTCATAAAGACCCAGTGAGAGAAGTTGGCAGGTATTCAGTAGGCAACCAAGACTCAGACAGGTGAAGGAAAGCTGCCCAATGGCAAAACTAGAACTAGAATGCAAATTTTCTGAGTCTTTGGCCAGTGCTTTTTCCTCTATATCACATTCCTTCCTCCAACTCTGTTGTTCTTCTCATATGAGGTCCTATTAATGAAGTATTCCCACTTCCCTACTCTGTAAAAGAATGGGATTGTGTCAGATGGTCCCTGATTTCTCTTTCATCTCTAAACCCTGTCTCCCATCACCTATGACCTTCCTTCCAATTATAACATTCTGTAATTCTATGGGATAGTGAGGAATCCTGTTCTGTTCTTGGCTTATAGGTCTGTTTTTGTTCCAATACCAACCCCTCATTTTCGTGTATTTGGAAAACATCAGTTTCTTCTTCTTTCCTCTTTTCTTATTGGTAGGAGGCAAGCAGCTAAGTTAAGGACTAAAAATGCAAGTGATTGTAACTTGCTCCTGCTTCTTATTCATTGCTAGTATATGGAATAGTCTTTATGAATAACATGAATGGATAGTCTTGTCAGCAGCAGCAATATTTACAGAATATACTGTTACATTATAAAGGGAAATGGAAAGTAGAGATGTGATAGCACTAAAATGGATGTGGGAACAAACAAGTAAGGCCAAAAAACTCAAAACAAAACACACACCAAAAAACAACTCAGCAACAACAATAAAATACCCCAAAAAACAAAACATGTACTTTTACCCACTGCTGTTTTTGACTTCCTGTTCATAAGTCTGGCTTTGGGGATTTGCTGCTCACAGGGGTTTTTTTATGTCTAAATATTTTTTCTTGACTGTTCCCCCCTACCTAGAATTCTCTACTTCCTTATATCTGCTTCCTTCAAATCCCAGCTGACATCCTACCTACTGCAAAAGAATCTTTCCCAATCTTTCTTAATACTTTTAAAGAATTTAATACTTAATATTAAGGATGTCTTAATTCTCCTTGCTTCTGAGATTATTTCCAAAGTATCTTATATATACCTTGTATGTACATAATTGTTTGCATGAAGTCATTAAAATACGAGCTCCTGGAGAGCAGGAACTGCTTTTGCCTCTTTGTATTGCTAGCACTTGGCACCATGTCTGGCACATACATGGTAGGAATTTAAAAATAGCTTAGTGCTATCAGAGAGAATCAGAGATCATTTCTGGAAGAGTGGCTTTATGATGGTCATTTCCCATCTAACGTCTCAGATCATAGTATTATAAGATCAAAGAATCATAGAATTGGAGCTAGAAAGGATCTCAGAAGCAAACTCAAATCTCTGATTTTATAACTCAGGAACCTAAGACCCAGAGACGATAGTAAAACATCAATAATGATAATGGACCACATTTACATGGCACTTTAAGGTTTGCAAAGTACTTATAACATTTAACCTTCATAATAGCTCTGTGAAGTAGTAGTTACTATTGTACTTATTTTATAGTTGAAGACATTGGGCCTGAAAGGCCTTTCTAACATATTTCTCTTTCATTAAGACTATAAACTCCTTGAAGCTAGGAACTGCATCTCATTCTTCTCATTTCTCTTGCCTCATTTGTGAATACCATGTCAAGAAGGATCGGTTGAAGTAAAAGGAGATGTTTAATTTTGAGAAGAGGACAATTTGGTCAATTAATTTGTCTGTCAATGAACTGGATAAAGTCAGAGTTGAGTTGAACACAAAGTTTTCAAATATGTTTTCAAATATTTCAAGGTACGTCATTTTCTGAAAAGGAATTGTACCTTTTTTCCTTGTCTGCAAAAGGCAAAACTATGATAGATAGGGTAAAAGTTACAGGTTGCAGATTTTCACTTGATATGAAGAAACTCTTAATAACCAAACCAATAATGGAAGACTGTCCTGGGGAAGTCTTCAAGGAGAATCTGGATGATAGGAATATTGCTGAGGGGAATCCTGCTGCGGAATGGATTGAGCTAACTGCTCTCTGAGATCATTCATTCCCAATGCTAGTTTTCTATGATTGCATGGAGATTTTTAAAACTGAATTATGAAAGAATGGCTAAAGGAAAGAAGAAGAAAAAATGAAAGGAGGAGAACAGAGAAGAGAGAATAGGAGGATTGTTGGTTTGGTTTGGTTTTTTCTCTCCAGGACAAAATTTTTTTTTTTTTTTTTTGCGGGGGAAGTGGGGAAAGAATGGGACATACCCACAATTTATATCTGAAAGAAACTTACCAGTTCATCTAGTCCACCCTTTTTACTTTTCGGATAAGGAAAAGGAATCCAGTAAGTGATTGCCCAAGATTATATGGGTTCTAAGTGGGAGGTATAGAATTGAAATCCAGAGACTGACTCCAAAGTCATGCTATGAACTTAATCTGCTTTCTCCTTAGTAAAATGAAAAGGTGGGACTAGATAGACCTCTAAGCATTCTTTTAGCACTAACCTCTTGTCCAAAGAAACTATCTGAGCAAAGTAGCATAATATGAACATTTCACCTATCCCTGCACACTCTCCAACTTTCATTGCAGGGGTTATAGATATAAGTAGCACTTCAAAGTAAATAAATACATGCATTAGGCAATGATATTGCTCATAGCTGGGCACACTGTTGTTCCTCTCCGGCAGGCTCTTTATGACCCCATTTGGGGTTTTTGGCATACTACACAATTTGGCCTGATACAAACTGAATTTGAATGCCTTGATTGCCTGCTTCTTCATGACAGTTAAGAACCCAGAGTCCAGAAATAGACATTTACAGAACAACAAAGCCACAAGCAGGTGTCCAACCTCCTGACCCTCACTAATGACCTAAACTAGTAAGGATACTTAAGTAGTTTGCCAATTCTTTCTCCAGCCCATTTTACAGATGAAAAAAAACTGAGATTCATAGGGTTAAGTGACTTGCCCAGGATCACACAGCTAATAAATGTCTGAGACCAGGTTTGAAATCAGGAGGTACCAGGTCTGGCTCTATCTACTGTACCACCTAGAAGCACAGAGGCACACTAGATATTTTTATTTCAAATTCTATGAGGAAAGAAAAATGACCACTGGAGAAAGAATAGTAAATTCTTCCAGGTGTTCTTTACAAAACTGTTCTTGTCAGTCACTGAGTGAATAGGTGTGTGTGTGGGGGAAATATAAACATGAAAATATGGTATGTGCCATGCATTTATGAAGGCCTCATCTATGGCATGTCTAATACTGCAACACTAGATAAGATAGCAAACAACAAGATTGTAGCTTTAATTCTTCACTTTAGTGGGGAATGACTGGAATTGACTTGTACTGTTAAAAGTAAGAAAGCTAATTTCTTTTTGCTGAAGCTAAGAATAATATGTTAATGTACAGAATCAGAAAGGTGGTTTCCCAACAAAAGATACATGCAGGACAGTCCCAAGTGCCCATTAATAACAATCAACTTAGTCTGACAAACAAAGCAGATACCCAAGGTCTTTGCATCTTAACAGCTCTCCTAGCATTCAGCTACTAGCTACCTTGCTCCCAGAGCTTGAGAAACTCAGAACCTATTTTCTTACTAATTGTCAAGATCCTCAACAAACAATAATCTCAACTCTTAGATTAGTAAATTTAAAAGATAAAACTGCTTGGAGTTATTCATGCCAGGCTTTCAATCAAAGCTCTTGAAAAAGGCTTGCACGGAAGTATTAGCAAAGGTCTTGAGTTCCTCTAAGTTCCATTGTGAGAAAAGGAAACAGAGATCAATTACCTGTTCTAAATGCTTCCAGAGCCCAGTACAAATTGAATTTGAATGTCTTTACTGGTTTGTTTTTTGTTTTTGTTTTTCCCTCCATGACTGTTAAGTACCCAAAGGGGGGGGGGGGGCAGAAAAAAAGACCAACTTCCTGCCCTTCACTAATGACATAAATTAGTAACTAAGCAGCTAGGTGGTATAGAAGACAGGCACTGGTCCTGGCATTAGGAGGACCTGAGTTTGAATCAGACCTCAGACATTAGCTGTGTGATCCTGGGCAAGTCACTTGTTTGCCTCAAAAAAAAAAAGTAAGGAAAGAAAAATATATTCTTATGCCAATGTGAGAATAACAGAGTCAAAATTTAAGGATTCTTTTTAGATGATTATCCCCCAAAAAAGGCATATGTGGTATAGAGCAAAGAGAAGTGCCTCTGAGGGAGGAAGGTCCATCATCACGTCCTGGTTCTGCCATTTGCTACCACCATGGTTTGGCCGAGGCACTTTTCCCTTGCTGGATCTGCCCCTGCAAGCTCTTCTTGTAGATGATAAGATAACCTAAGGTCTCTTAGCATAGGAAAAATCCTACCACCTGTGAGCAAGCAAGAGACTGTCTGGCACAGAATAAATGTGTGAGAAATGCCCTGGTTTGAGATAATCGATTGATAATCAATGGTTTTGCAAATTGGTTGATGGATCGTAAATGCTTGATGAGGATCAGTTTTTAATAGCATTGTTTTTCCAAATGCAGGCAAAGATAGTTTTCAACATCCACCTCTGCAAAACCTTGAGTTCCAAATGTTTCTTCCTTCCCCTCAGCCCCTCCCCAAGACAGCAAGAAGCTGAGGCAGATTAAACATGTGCACCTCTTGTCTATCTGATAAGGACTAGTTTTTTAGAGAGGAAAATAGCCGTTCTATAAAACTTGCTGTTTGGTCACATGCAGCTCTTTGAAACCTCCTTGGGAACCATTCTGTCTGAATGGGACCAGGGGAAGATTTCTCATAACGTCCCTGAGGGAAGTAGGTCAGGCCTTAGGCCCAAATTACAGGAAGTCTCAGGATCTCTGGGCCGAGAGCTCTATAGAGCAGAAGGTCAGACCCTAGGCCTAAGTCACATGATCCCTGTTCCCAAAGGGCTGTAGGGCAGGAAGTGATGTAGCCCGCAGAAGTAAACATTGCTGACCATTGGTCGATGGTTTTTCAGTCCATCCAATGAAAAGCCTTGGGTCTTTCGCTATTTAAGCAGATTCACTATTTCTGGCTGACTAGGCCAGGCACCTAGCTGGGAGATGGGAGCAGAGAATGCAAGGCCCAAATAAATGCTTCCTCTTTTTATCTAAAGACGTCTCTAAGTAGTTAATTTGGGTCACCATCCCACATATGTCCAGGCAGGTTTCTTGGCAAAGACGGGAACTAGAGTGGTTTGCCATTTCCCTTTCAAGGAGACCACAATAAATGATAACTAATCCAAGATTACATACCTAATAAATACATGAGGCTGGATTGGAACTCGGGTCTTCCTGATGCCATTCCCAGCGGCCTATCCACTGAGCCCTCTCCTTGCTGCTCTCTAAGCCTCCTAGGAACCCAACGGACATATATACTATGCACTTCCTCTGTCCCTGAGCTCAGATTCTGCAGTCAGCATTACCAGCATTACGCTGCTCTCGTATGCCTAAATCTGAAACTTTCTCCTCCTTGGAGGTGATTAGTTGTCCTACCTGACCATAATAAATATATTGTTGCTTTTAGCTTTTCTGTCAGAGTTGCTTATTCAGTACATTTAATCAATTTTATTTACTAAGCTCGTCACCAGTAATAATCCTACCCGATCTCCCAAAGTCAGATTGATAGAAATATTAATGCTAGCTTCTAGTAGCCTGGCAGGACACAACACCCAGTTTGACATGAAAACAAATGTCCCTGAGCTGTCTGTTAGACCATGAGGAACCTGGGCTAATGAAAACCTTTCCACAGGGAATATCAGTCTGAGGCTCTGGGCAAAAGTCCCTCCAGTGGTAGCAGGCAGTGGGACGGCTTTAGAGATGCCTCATGCCCATCTATCCAACAGCTTCGTAAATCAATTAGAGGCTTCGTCTGACAATGTCTGATTAGCTCTGTTCAATACACTTCTTGTTTTTTTTTTCTTTTTAGCATTCTCTACCCAGGAGATGCAGCTTCTCTCAACTTCTATTGTCTAGAGATGGAGGTTACTACACAAATTCCATCTCTCTCTAACTGGTCTCTTCAGCTGCGGCTTGAGGCATAAACTCAGGCAAGGCAGAAATATAATCTCAGGAATCCAGGATCGTAAAATTTCAGGTTGCAAAAAACCTTAGATACCATCTAGTTTGCCCTTTTTTAACTCCCACTTGTATCCTCCCAGGTACCTAACACAATAGGTGCTCAATAAATGCTACTTGAATTGCTGAATTAGATTAAAGTGAAATGAATTGGCCCTGCCCAGACTCAGAAAGTTAGTTTACTTTTCTATTGGGCATTAGGGTTTAGACTTTTAAAAGCATTTGCTTGACTGCAGCTCCATAGGCCAGTGTTAATGTTACTAGCTATGAAGTGTGTGGCAAACAAATTCACCTTTTGGAACCTTACTTTTCCTGTTGGTAAAATAGAGATAATGAATGGTAGGTAGACTTGGGACTTACACCTTGATCTCTTGAAGCCAAAAGACCTGGATTTAAGGCATTTTAACTTCTGTAAATACCTTTATCATTTTGGGATAGTTACTTAATCTCAGATAAACAAATCATTTAACCTGTTTCTATATCTAAGAAATGAAAAAATAATGAAAATGCAAAGCCAAATCATACCATACCCATAGGTTAACATTGTACCTGACACACAGTATGTTTGTTTTGTTTTGGTTTTTTTGCTGAGGCAATTGGGGTTAATCGACATGCCCAAGTAACGCTTTTGTAATATAAACTTTTACCTCAACCCCAATTTACCCTGATGGATTGGGTGCCCAAAGCTCAGCTACAAAATCCATTCAAGGTCCTAAAAAAACACCTCAAGGGTTAAAATGGAGGCTCTCCTCCTTCCCCACAGAGCTTCATTATATTGAACCCTTACCATTGTGTTTTTTCCAGCATCCAATATGTTGGTTATGAATTTAATTGTCTGTCCTTATGTGGCTTTTAAAAAGGAGTAATTAGTAAGGCAGTACAATAAGAACAATTGGCACAAAACATCCCCTGCTCCCCAGATAAATCTGTAACATACTATACTATGAGTACATACAGAGTCTAGAAAAAGTGGGCTTAAATTTAGAAAGCATATGTTGCAAAGGGGCAACTCACAACTTTTCTCCCCCTTGTGAAGCCCAAGAATTTCCCCTTAAATATGGTGTAACTTCATTGCTGGGGCATGTCTTGGCTCCTAATGTTGACATTGCTGATGCAAAGATCAGAACCCTGCTAGATTACCCTGGTGGGAAGATGAAATGTGCCAAATTCTCCAGATCCTTCAAAACTCCAAAAGATCTTTCTGCAAGATATAAAGAAAGGAAAAAATCCAGACTGAGGCTAAAGCGAAGGCCTTTCTTTCCACCACAGGTTGCTTCTCCTCAGAGCTTTTACTAGAACATCTCATTTGCTCTAATCTCTGGAAAAATCGCTATTCTCAAACAGCTTGATATTTTACCACTGACCATTGGTAAAATAATCATAACCAAGAACTATTCTCACTTCACTCAAAGTTTATGATTTACTGATTGATTAGAACTAAAGTCTATGACTAAGATTGGTTGATTATAAGTGTAATGCTGGTAAAAGTACCAAGGCATTTTATCACTTATGCTAAGTGGGGTTTGGAGGACTTATTCAGTCCCACCCTTACACCAGAACAGAGAACAGAAAAGCTCTTTCAGTTAGCAGTTCTTTTACTCTTTCTCATGAGAAAGGGCATAACCCTTAGTGGCTCAAGCAGGCAGCAACCAGGGAGTGGAAGCTCAAAGGCTTCTTTTTAGCTTATCTAACCTGGTCCCTGGCCCAGTCCATCTCATTACTGGCTGACTAGATCAGCTCACAATCTTCCGGAAGTCAGCTAATCTGCACAAAGCAATCTGGATCCTTCATTATCATAATTATTCACAATGCCTCTAGGCCAATCATGGGTGGAGAATTCCCAATCCCTCATTACACATACCCCTGTACCATGTTTAGAAATATCCAATGACCCTGGGCAAGTCACTTAACCTCAATTGCCTTGGCAAAAAAATAAAATAAAATAAAATATCCAAAGAGGAGTCTATGGTATAGAGACTTATCAGAAAAATGAAGGCCTTGACACAGAGCCCTTCCTTCTGATAGAAGTGTACTTAGGCCATCTCTCACATGTATAAGTAAATGTACACTGAAGGATAATCTGGGCTAAATGCTGAGGATACACTATTAATAAGCAGGACAGGACCTGTTCTCAAGAGGCTTATATTGATAGAAGAGGACAGCATGTAAAAAGGAACTGGAAAGCAGGGAGGGAGGAATTATGTGCTCAGGAGCACACTTTAGAACTTGTGGCCATGCCTGGAAAGACTTGCAAGGACTGATGCTGAGTGAAATGAGCAGAACCAGGAGATCAATATACAGGGCAACAACAATATTATATGATGATCAATTCTGATGGACATGGTTCTCTTCAACAACGTAATGTTTCCAGGTGTTCAGTGATGAAGAAAGCCATATACACGCAGGGAGAGGCCTGTGGGATCTGAGCCTGGACCACAACATAGCATTTTCACACTCTCTATTGATGTTTGCTTGCATTATGTTTTCCTTCTCAGGTTTTTTTTTCTTATAGATTCAACTTTTCTTGTACAACAAGATAACTGTATAAATATGTATACACATATTCGATTTGTCAAGTATTTTAACATTATTAACATGTATTAGACTTCCTGCCATCTAGGGGAGGGGGTGGGGGGAAGGAGGGAAAAATTTGTAACAGAAAGCTTGGCAAGGGTCATTGATGAAAAATTACCTATGCATATGTTTTGCAAATAAAAAGCTTTAATAAAAAAAAAGTCAGGAAGGGAAATAAATTAGATTTTAGAAAGTTTTTCATTAAAAATGCTGTTTTAAAATTGTCAATTAAATGGTTACATTTAAAAAAAAAAAAAAAAGAACTTGTGGCTGGGTAGTGAGATAAAGGCCCAGTAACAGGTAAGGTAAGTTCACTTATGAAAAACCAGGGTAACTCTGAAGTGTGTGAAAGTCGTGGTTCATAGTTTGAAAGAATTCAAAGAGATTCTTTTATAGTCACAAAAGAGTTTATTTAAGCCATACTTGGCAGACTAGTCTCTAAAAGAGTCTGCAATTAAAGGAAGTTTGAGAATTTCTATATATTGAAATTTGGAGCTTAGCTAGCAGGCTAGCATCCCACATAAGAGGAAGGTACAGATAAGGGAGGAGCTAGAATGTCTTTTCATCCAGGTAAGGCTATAGGATGTCTTTTAGCAAGGGATTGTCAATCAAACAGAATTGGAGTTTTGGAGGGGGAAAAAAGGAACAACAGATAAGAAGGGTTTTTTTGCTCCACATTCCTTAGCTAGATATATAGTTTTGAGAAGACCCTAGGCTCTGATTCTTCAGCTCCATGGGTGAAATCCAAAGTTCAAGTAAGGAGGAGAGACTGATGGACAGAGTATAGAGGAAGCATGATATAAAGTGGGTGACTGGGAAGTGATTTATCAATTTATCATTATAAGGATCGGTCAATCAACAAGATCTGATTAAGTGACTACTAGGTGCCAGGCATTGTGCTAAGGATAGGAACATAAAGGTAAAAACATGGTCCCTGCCTTTTAAGCTTTAAGTCTAAAATTTGCCATACACAGTTGAGGTCTGCCTGTTATTTCCTTGCACCTGGACAATTTGAGGACTTATTTTTAGCTCCATTGAGGCTCACCCTTATCCCTCCCCCCCCCATACACACACAGAGAAACCTAATTAACAAGGAATTCACATTCTTCTGGGGGAGGTAATATGCCAAAAAAAAAAAAAAACTGTACATAACAAAATATTTAGGATAACTAGAAACAAGCTTTCAGAGGGAAAGAGGGGAGGGATAAATGGACTGAGAAAGTGAGTTCCTGCAGAAAGTGGACTTTATCTGAGTCTCAAAGGAAGCTAGATGATGAAGGTCAGAATTCCAGATATGGCAGACACAATTCATAGTATGAGATAGACTGTTGTATACAAGAAATCACAGGGAGACTAGTGTCAATGGATTGTAGACTTCATGGGAGAAAAGTAACCAGTATTTTTCCCATTGGAAAAGGAGGGAGCCAAGTGATGATAAGCATTCTAAGCCAGAGTTTTTATATTTGTTCCTAGAGGAAAGCAAGAGTCACTAAAATTTTATGATAGGTATAGTTTTTTAGAAAGATTATTTTGAATGGCTCAGATGAAATGATGAATATGAATGGAATTTATAAATGTAAAATAGTATACAGATGGAATAATTATTATTTTTAATAACAGTATAATATGCAGAGAGTACTTTTAACAGTGCTTGGTGCTCTATTAACTATGGGGACCCTGAGCATATGGCTGTGATGAAAGTGCTGTGAACAGTTCCCTTATCTATCTAAGAGTATGGTGTAATTAATCTTTTATCTCTCATCCCCATACTATTACCATGTCTGATTTTGGCTTCCTCTTTGTTGTTTCATTTATCCATCTTCACACAGGTAATAATTTTAAACATACAGTTTTATTTTAGTATATATATATATATATATGTATATATATTTCAATCAGAAACAATAATTAGGTGTAAAACGACTATACATTTACTTTCATTCTCCTAATTGCAGTCTCTAGTTGAAGTCTGTTAGCTTCCAAATGCTGATTAGAAACAATCTTTGTGCTAAACCAGTGGATTTCTAGCTTTTATTTGTTTGTTTTTGATTAAAGACATAACATTTGTTTTTGCCCTGAAGAAGAGCATGGTACTAAATGGTTAATTTGGAAAGATAGATGGATTCCTGGGCAGCTGGGTATCCAGACATAGTGTCTGAGACTTTAGATTCCTTTTCCTGCTCCACCCCATGCCCTCTTATTTCTTTACTTCTCCAGGATATACAATGGAGGAAGGGGCTTTTCATTGCTGTTTTGGATCTTAATGCCAAGTTAGTAAAAGAAGGCAGCTGGAGGGCAGAGCTTGGGGAATGTCAAGTCTCAGGGTGTGAGGAAGAGTCTCTCAGCATACCCAGAGAAACTTAAAACACTATATATATATACTATATATGTATATATATAGTCTATCTCATCAACTATTTTAGAATCTCCGGTTTGCATGCATAATAACTGAGAGAGCTTTGTCTAAAATTCATCATACATAGTTGGGTTCTATTTGTTGCTTCCTTCCAAAGGGACAACTTGAGAACTTGTGAGGGGCTTTATTCAAGGTCCATCACTACACCCCCCTTCCTCACCTCTCCCTCCTCCCCCTACATACATTACTTATCCAATTACCAAGTATTTATTAATGACTAAATGACTCTTACTTGCTTGATGGGATTCTGTGCTGAGGATTCAAAGTGAAATTGTCCCTAACCTCAAGATGCTTCCATTCTAAATGAGAAGATAACTTACACATATATAGGCATATGGAAAATAAGCCAAAAGAGCTGAAATTTAAACATGGTCTTGGAAATTTCCTAAATGTGTAGCCCCTAAGCAATTTACTTAATTTCTATTTGCCTCAGTTACTTCAACTATAAAATGGGGATAATAATAGAATTTACCTCCCAGGTTGTTATAAGGATTAAATGAGATAATATAGTATTTGGTGCAAAGTAGGTGCTTAATAAATGCTTATTTCTCTCTCCTCCACTTCCTCCTTCCCAGACAGGACACATCTTGGAAAGCAAACTGAGTAAATAAAACTATCAGAATATCCATGTACTGATAAAAGGAGCTAATATGTCTCTTGTTATAACAATGCTACAACTAATAATTTAAACAAGAACAATAATCACAATGCTACCTAGCTGAGCTGTTGCTGTAGTAAGAGCAGGCAGTCAAAGCTATCTGACTTGGAAATAATAATTTCATCAGTATATTGCCAAGACTTTAATACCTTTAACTATAATTCAGGGAAATGGACCTATCCCTCTCCTTCTCACTGAAAAGCAGTGAGGAGGTCCTCCTGGGCTTGGTGCTTAGGAGGAATGCTTCACTCACACTGGTCAGTGCCTCTGTGGTTGGACCTGCATGTTCCCCAAACCACTGGTCGATTTGGTCAATTCAGTTCAGTTCTTCCAAGGAAGAGGATTTTTTTCATACAGGGAGTGAAAAAATCAGTCTAGGTAGAATAAGGAACTAGTATGACTAGGGTAGATTGGCCAGATTGGTTCAAAGAACAGATGTGGGAGCCCTGGCTAAGTAACAAAATTCTAACTTTCTGAGGATTTCCTTATTTTTGTGAAGTGTGTGTGTGTTCTCTATCTCTCTTTTTAACTTCTACATTTTATCAATGTAAGGATGATTTCAATCAATCCATGTCTACCTACTCTGTAAATTATGATCTGAGGTCTAGAGAGGCTAAATTACTTGCTTTGGGATCTCAGTCAGGATGTATTAGTGATCCCACTTGAATCCAGAGCTTCCTGACTCTGAAGCCAGGTCTCAATCTACTACTCTACAATGCCAAGATATTTCTGGGAATCTCCCAAAAATAATATAAAAAAACTATTCCTTTCTATTCTGTCCAATTTTAAACTGGGTTCAACTCAAGTCAACAAGCATTTATTAAATACTTACAGCATGCCAGGCAATGTAGATCATCAAATACAAAGAAAAATGAAAGTCCCTACCCTCAAATAGCTTATATCCTCCTGGGAAAAAAGGAACAGGTGAAAATAAATATAATTCCCTTCTACAGTATAGAAGGGAAACACAAGACTATTCCTAATACCAATGATAATATTATATAATAATATTTACCTCTGTAAAGTGATGAGGTCCTGAGTCACTAGGTGGGGTGGGCAGAGAAAGCCTGAAGTCCTGATAAGATTATTTCCTGAGGCAAGCAGGGAAGGATACTGATGGGGATCAGCTCTATTTTATAATCCACTCTTGGAGGTTATGGGTAATCCCACTTTACCCTATCTAATCAGAAAGTTACCTCAAACTCCCAAGGTTAAATTTCCCCTGTAAATCTGTCTATGGCCCATCCCATCTTTGATGAATCCCTTTGGGTTATCCTGCCATTGTGGTGTCTTTTTCCCACCAAGTCCCCCATGCTTTGTGGTGTCTTTCCTCTCATCTCTCCACCACACCTCATAGGAAATCTCAGTTCTGGCCCCAACCCACAATAGTAACGCCTTTCTCCTCCTGGTTATTTGTGAGTTCCATTAGGAAACTCGTCCTTTCCTTACAAGCTCTATGCTCTCCCAACTCTATTTCATGTTTCCCATTCCTGGTGTTTATTGACTTTCTTCATTTTGTCTGAAAACTCCTCTCTTAAAAAACCCTTCCTTTTGCCAAAGAGGAAGGCCATTGTGAATTCTTCATATGACCGAACCCCAAATATGGGGCCAATTGCTCTCTTCAATCTCACCTTTTGGTGTTGACATCAATCTCATCATTTGGTGCTGAACCTCAAACATCAAAAGCACTGGGCAGTTTTCCCAGTTCCATCACATACAGAACTGAGATTTCCTTGGTTTAGGACATTCCCCAGTTAAGAAACTCCCTCTACCAACAGAGGCTGGCATTTTTCTTCAGCTTAGTCTTAGAGAGCTGACAGAACACTGAGAACTTACATAACTTGTCTTTGGTAACCCAGATAATATGTGTCAGAGGCATTATAAACCCAGGCCTTCTTGACTTCAAAGCTATTTTTCTTTGCTACTTCTCCTCTATTACTATTAATTCTCACTCTTTCAAAACCAGGGGTGTTAATTTGGGAACACATATCTCTTTTATTTTTAATCTGATAACTGTTTCAATATAATTGGCTTCCTTTGTAATGAGAAATGCATTGGGATAGAAACAAATTAATCTTTATTTTATCCATTTTAATACAATACATTGGCTTTACCTGTCTACCAAACACATCGGAAAGAACCCTTGAACTAAGCAATGGAACTGGGGCTCAAACCCAGAGTTCCTGTCATTAAGCTATAACTCCCGACCCTTCATCATCTACTATTATTCCCTGAGAATTCCAGCAATGAGGTTGAAAGGTGGAACTTCCTCAAATGAGGAAAAGTGAGACTGGTGGATAAATAAATGATCCAGTGGCAAGTGATTGCTCCAGTCAGAAATCCTGGGTCAAACTCCACCTCCCATACTATTTCTGTGTCTCAATTTCCTTCTCTATAAAATGGAAAGGTTGAACTAGAATACCTCTAAGGTCACTCCCAAATTTAAATTGGTGATTGCACAAAGATACATGCTTGCCCTAGGTTAGACATAAGTAATAGTAGTACTTTCTCACTATAGCAGTGTGGATGAGAGATTCTCCTGGCTCTTAAAAGAAATAAAAAGATGGGGGAGGGTAAAGGTGGATAGAAATCTAAAGAAATGTTCCAGGAAGTGCCCACCCACCTCATATCATTTCAGCTTGGCTAGGGAATGAGTGGGTAGAGGGATGCTCAGCTAAAACAGCAGAATGTGAGTGGGATTTTCTGGCCTTGATAACAAAGTGGAATCATTCCCCAGACGTCTGACCATCAGGTCTTCTAGTAACTCAAATGCTCCTGCCACAGAAATTGCCTTTGGACATTGATTTTCCAGGTTGTTTGCAAAACTCAGGTTCCATACAAAGATAAATGCTTGGCTTTAAAATAAATAAACATGCCAGATAGTCTTCTGTCACTCCCTGCTTAGCTGCCTCCAGTGGGGCATCTGCACCTTTTTCCGTTACTGCCTGTATCTGTCACAGATTATCTCAGATCCTGCTAAGTGTTTTCTTATGATTGTAGCACTTTCCAGTTTCTAACCTGGCAAAGGTGAGTGGGAGCATGTCCAATGTTCCATCTCCTTGTAGCCCTACTGCTGACCCACATCAAAGCGATGGTCTTGTTAATGTTGAAGGCCCCCGGGTTCTTTTCATTCCCTGGGTTCCCATCACCAGCTTTATTTTCATCTCCTCATTCTCTCTCACTCTAGATATCAGTCAGTTGCCAGATTGCTGCTTCTTCCTGCATTCATTCCTCTGATTTGACACACTGCTGTCACCTCTCTCACCTAGATTATTGCAAAGGTCTCTTAATTAATCTCTCATGAAGCTAGTGTCTCCTTTCTTCCATCCGTTGTCCAGACAAGCTGCCAAAGCGATTTTCCTGAAGCACAGGCCTGTCTAACCATGTCACTATCCGACTTAATAAACTCCAAGAGCTTCCTCTTAACTGCAGGTTTTTAGTCTTTCACAAACTGATTTCCCCCCAACCGCCCAATTTCTTTCCACTCTTGTTAGACTAAATTCCTTTCCACAACTGGATCTCTCCATTCCAGCCAAATTCTCCTTCTCAATATGGTCTCACACATGGTCCTCCACTATCTGCCTCTGTCCCTTTCACTGGCATCTCCCAATCCTGAAATTCACTCTCCTCTCGGTGGTCTCAGAAAACTCTTCTTCTCCTTCAAGACTGCGGCTCACACACCATCTTATGTATTCAGAGACTTTTCTGATTCCCCCCAATTGTTCCAGTCCCTCTATTACATTTATTTTATATTTATGTATTTATATCTATTCATGTTGTCTCCCTGAATCAGATATAAGCTCCTTGAGAATAGGGGCTATCCTTTTTTTTTTGTTTTTTGGTCTTCATAGTGTCTGGAACATTACAGATCCTTCATCATGCTTATTGAGTGTTTGATCGAAG
Source organism: Myrmecobius fasciatus (assembly GCA_023553655.1). Taxonomy (NCBI): domain Eukaryota; kingdom Metazoa; phylum Chordata; class Mammalia; order Dasyuromorphia; family Myrmecobiidae; genus Myrmecobius; species Myrmecobius fasciatus. The sequence continues at coordinate 48,532 of JAJPUD010009829.1, read as the reverse complement.
TAAAGGAAAAGGCCAAGAGTACAATGGTGTGCTTTCTTTCAGATTTACTTATATACCCCGGGATGACTAAAGTACTGATAATTGTTTAATATCTTTTTTAAAAAGTTTGTATTTCTAAGACAATGTAAAGTTTTATAAAAGGCTTTTCACAATAAACATATGAAGTAGGTAATATTTTCTCAATTTTGCAAGTTTTAAAAATCTAAAAGTATACATATTCTGAATATACCCCTCCTCTCCCTGCCCCCATATCAAGTAAGCCTTCCTTTACAACAAAGATTTTAAAAGAAAGAAGAAAAAAAACTTCAGCAAAATGAATTACGTTAGCTGATCCTGACAGCATATAGAATTCCCCATGATGATAGCCTCTCATTTCTCTGTAAAGAAGAAAGGAATGAACATTTTTCACCTCTTCATCAGAGCCATGCTTGATGACTGTAATTATATGGCAATTATTTTCTCCTTTTTTCCCATTTATATTGCGGTAGTCATTTTGCATTTATTCTTTTCCTGGTTCTGCTTACTTCATCCTATATCAGTTCATATATGTCTTCTCAGATTTTTCTGAATTCTCTGCATTTGTCATTAATTATGGTACAATAACATTCCATTATATTTATATATCACAGTTAGCTTAATCATTTCCCAAATGATAGTCACTTTTTTTCTAATTTTTTGCAACCATAAAAAGTGATGTTATGAATATTTAGGTGTATATTCACTATTTTGATTAGTAATTATTATTTAAATAAGCAATAATTACTATTATCCTGAATAACTTATAATTGTTACAATTACCTGGATGCAATTCCTCTTGTGCTTATAGATTTCTATCTCTTCCATGGGACATCCTCATTAAATTCAGACTTTCATTGATCTTCACTACCCTAAGGCTACTGGGTTATGTTCTCCAAGACTAAATCCCTTTATATTCATTTAAAATTGTGTCTGTGGAAATTTTCTCTAGTCTAAGGACAACTTTATTAAGCACTTTTTACATGTAAAGCACTCTAATAAAGTAGAAAGGTAAAACCCTACATAGTTTTTACACTCAAGAAGCTTCCAATCCAGTGAGAAATGGAGAAAGATGCTCTCTCCAAAATCCTAGTCAATCAGTGATCTAGTTAATGTGGGTAATCACTCCAGGGATGAAGGTTGCATTCATGCCTGCAATTCTTTTCCATCATAGGGAAAAAAATTAAGTATGATGTAAATTTAGACAAAAAATACAAAGAAGTTAGCCATATAAAATGCTTCAAGAAAAGTCATTCCTATCAAAGATGAGCCTTGGTCCCAGTTCAGCTAATTACCTACTTACCTAATCTCAATCTTCATCCTTGGGTAGTAAGAATAACAGCTTGCATTTCTAGAGCAATGCAAGATGAACAAAGGGCTTCTCTCATAATAAACATATAAAGTAGGTAATATTTTATGTCTCCATTTTGAAAATGAGAAACCAAGCTCACATAGGTGAAATGACAATCAAGGACACATAGCTTTTAATGTCAAAGCCAGATCTCCTGACTCCATCAGTTGTCCTTTGCCCTCCAGCAGTCTGTCTCCTGAATTGATGTGTTCCATATTGCTGCCCATCCAGTCAGCTTCATTCATAGGCATCCCTGGATAACCTGCTTACAAAGCTGAATTCTAAACAATGCTAAAACCTGCCATTTTTGATGGCAACTCAGTGGCTCTCTGAAATTAAAGAAAGAAAAATGATAAAATCTTTGTCTCACTCACTGTGCTAGAGGCATAAACTGTGGGTTTGTGGTAGAATAGTAAATTAGATGATGATTTTTTGTGTTGGTTGTCTTTTGAATTATTAGCCATATTAATACAGTACAATATGCTCATAATTAGTGAGCCTTTTGAATTTATTATATGTACTTATTCTTGTTCTTTTTAATTACCCACTGCTTCAGTTTTCTGTAGCATGGTGAGTCAAATGACTTCTAAATGTGTCATATAGTGACAAAACATACTAGATTTCCAGAGCAGAGAGGACCTGAGTTCTCAAATGCAGTAAGATCTTTCATCCCATTAAATGCATAAAAATCTCCCAATGTATTATTCATATAATAACCATAGCACAAACAAAATATGATTTATAGAGTATTTTAATGCAGTTGGCTAATGTTATGCAATAAAGTGTATTTTAATATTTAATACAATCTGTAAATTACAAACTTTTTTCTAGAGGATTTCATGGTTTTAAACTAAATTAAATACAGTAGGTGACAAATGAGACTATGTGCATTCTGGTGAGTCAGGACTATTCAATGTGACCAGAATTTAGAATCCAATAGGTTTTCAAGGATAGTGCTGCCCTGGTGTGGAGGAACATGACTTTTAATGCAGGGAAAACCATGAGAATGCTGAGCCTGAGTAGCTTAGGTGAGGACTTGATGGGAATGAAGTCAATATAGTCATTGGTTTGATTTCTGGACAGAGAATGATAATCCTTTCTTACTTTGAGGAAGATTACATCCTCTGTTGCTATACTTTTAGGAAGACCAGTATTATTGGCTTGCAAATAGAACATCTGCTTCTAGAGGGAAGAATTCTGTAGCTTTTATCCATGAGAGAGACAGAGAGAAGAGAATAGGAGAGAGAGAAATAAGAGAGGAGAAAAAAGAAGAGAGGAAACAAGAGAAAATGAGAGGGAATGGAGGAAATGAAAAGATAATGTGAGAGAGAGAGGGAAAGAGAGAGAGAAATAAAGAGAGAGAGAGGGAGAGAGAGAGAGAGAGAGAGAGAGAGAGAGAGAGAGAGAGAGAGAGAGAGAGAGAGAGAGGGAGAGGAAGAAAGAGAAGGAGAGAGAGAGAGGGAGGGAGGGAGGGAGGGAGGGAGAGAGGGAGAGAGAGGGAATTAATTCAACAGACCATTCCCTAGGCTTTCTTGCTGGATAGACAGCAGAGAGCAAGCAAAAGTTGGAAAAACAGAACCCTGGAATTTCTGCACTTTGGTAATAAGCAGAACAGGACCTGTGCTGAATACAGGAAAAGTTGCTGGTTATTGATGAATAGAAAATGTCCTTGGAAAGCTGAATCCACCTGCTGCCTCTTGACTCAGTAGAAAGAACAGGGACTTTGGGTAAGAGGTCCTGTGTTTGAATTTGTTCACTGTTCCTTATTATCCCTCTGGCCCAGAAAAAGAGCCTGGATTTTCTCATCTGTTAAAATGAGAGCACTGAACTTGGCTCTAGCACTTCTACCATTCAGAAGTTAGCCCGTCTTCATCAAGCTTCTGATCCTGTAATAAGCTCCAGGGCACCTCACATCTGCTCACACGTGGCTTTGCTGCCTTCCCTGGTTCCTTCTCCATCCACAGCTTACTTCTACAGTGAAAGTATGAGATTTCTGAAGGTAGGGGACAGTATCTTGCATTTTTTTGGCCTCATACATAATCCACAGCACAGCATCACACACACGTTGCTGGCACTCAGGGAATAAATAACCTTACAAATAACTGCCTGGAGGCAGCCTGGGATAGAAGAAAGAATGCTGGATTTGGAGCCCCAGCACCTGGGTTCAAATCCTTATTCTCCTACTTAAAATATGACTTCAGCAAGTTATATTGTGTGACCTTCACCAAGTGACTTTCTAAGTTTCTGGCCTCTTATAAAATCAGGGAGTTGAACCAGAACCTCTTTAAGTGTTTTTTTTCTTCTCTAATTCTAAATCCCTGGACTTTCTGTTTGGCTGTAAGCCCATAGAGGAGCCACTGAGGGGGCCACAGGAGAGATGGCCTCTGCCCTTGCCAGATTTACCTCCTATTGAGATAATAAAGCATTACGGTGACTGGAGACCAAGCCAGTGATGTGAGCAGAAACTGAGCTGAAGTCAGTGGTAATTATGTTAAAAATGGACTCCTTGCTGGGCTTGTGAGATTAGCCAGCACCAGGCCCAGCTGCTTCTCATTTCACCATTGTATAAATTGACTTGTATCTAATGGATATTGCAAACAACCAAAAGATAGGGAGAGGGGGAAGAGAAGGGAAAAGAAGATCCAAATGTCTGAAATCCTCCCTGTTTTAAAATAAAAAATAAAAGATAAAAAAAACTGCAGGTACTCCTTCCCCATAATTTATTCCATTCAGAGATCAGTCCCATGAATCTTTTACTAGGCTACTTGACAGTGCTTAACCGCTACCCCTAGATAGTACATCAGTACATCCTCATAACAAAAAGACAAGTCCCTTTCCACCATTCAGAAGTTTGAAAATGCACAAGTTATACAACATCTGGAACCAGCCCAAGGAAAAAAAATGCTGGTCTACAAATCTAGTGTGCTGGAGGCAGAAATGTGTGCTTTGAATCATTAAAATTGCATTTTGCTTTGCCATGATGCAGCATATCTCCCCCCATCCCCACTCCCTGCCATATTGTTAAATAAACTCACTGAAAAGGATCCATTCACTGGCACATGGGGAGTGAGGATGGCCATGGATCACTTCCTTAGGGGAAAACCTGGTTTTCTTCCTAATTATGACTTCCCATTGTTTGTTTGTTTTTTGTTTTTTATTTTTTAGCAGCCACTGAGTCCAATCGTTTTTTCTCCCTCCCTCTTACCCCTTAAGTCCTATTTCCTTGGAAAGTAGGTAACAGCACTTTTCCTCCCAATTAAGTGAATAGATGCTTAACAACAGCACTCACAAAAACTTTCTCAGTTTGATCAAATTATTCTACATCTCATCTCAGAGCCCTTTGTACTGCGACAGACCATACAATTACAGTTGCCTGAGGCTCCGAGGATCATAGTTTTAGTGGTGAGGGGACCCCTCAGAAGTCGTCTGATTCACCCTCTCATTTTCAAGAAGAGAAAATTGAGGCCCAAATAATCAAACACCTTGCTCAAGGTGGCCCAGGAAGTGAACGCAGAGTCAAGATTTGAATCCACATTCTCTGAATCTAAATCCTGCCCTTGTTCCAGGATTTCACCCATGTCTTCTCATTGATATGTCTACCTCTAATCTTTCCCCCTGTCCAATCCATCAGCCACTCAATACTCAGATGGATCTGTGATCCAGTAAACAGCATTGATTAAACACTTACTAAGTTCCAGGAAATGCGCTAAGCACCAGGGATGAACTCAAACTTACAGTATAATGGAGGAGACAACATGAGCAAATGATAAATACAAAGTGCACACCAATGAATACAAAGTACTTTGGGGGAGGGAGTCCCTAGCAGTTGGGAGTAACCCAAAAAGGCTTCATTTAAAAGATGGCATTGAGCTGGGTCTTGAAGGAAGCTGGAGATTCCAAGAGGTGGTGAGGGGAGAGGGCATCTTGGCTAGGAAAGAGCTAGAGCAGAGACCCAGAGGCAGAAGGTGGAGATCTGGGTGTACAGAACAATGAGGAGGCTATGAAGAGAGTGATGGTCTTTTCAACAGTGCAGACCCCAAACCAAGCATCCCTCTCCATCCACTGAGACTATTATCCATGTTTTCCTAAGTTTGCTGTGGGGGAATATATTAGAGAGACCTTCCTTGCTGTCTTCTGACATTGAAAAGATACCAGAGGAATACTCGGGCTCAGCATCCGTGAGTCAACCCTTGTCTTGACCAGCCTATCTTTTTTTTTCCCATCATTCCTTTCCCTGGTGACATCTTATGCTTCTCTTTTTTTAAAGTTGTTCATTATTTTTATGTATATTGTAGGCTGCTAACACATTCATTTTGCCATTATTGCCTTCTGTATGATATTAATTTTCAAATCTTCAGAAACTAATTACTTGTCTTCTCAATAAATGGGGAGGGTAGAGGGAGATAACTTGAAACTCAAAGTTTGAAAAAAATGTTAATATTGTTTTTATGTGTAATTGGGAAAAATTAATTTTTTAAAAAAACATCAGAAGTCATAGTGTTCTAAGTTTTGCAATAGTATGACAACATATAATATTCCTATTAAGATGGATTTTTTTCTTAAAAAATAATCTCATTAAAGGAAATTTGCAATATCCTGAAGGTAACCTATTCTACTCTGCTTAATTCTGGATCCAATCAGTTGTCCATTTGTACTGTCATTCCCAGATAAAAGCAATGCTACCCGAGGTCATTCATCCACATACATGTCATAATCTGGGCAATAGACATTCTTCATCTACCTTGTTTTTCTTGAGTGGATGATCAGGCCAAATTCATTTGAGTGATTACATATCTATTCCTGGACTCTTTGTGATAATCCAGGCCTTGATTTAACCAGCATAGCGCCACACACAAATAGGAGGTTAGTCATTAGTTAATAGACTTTTATTAAACACCTACAATGGTGCTAAGTGCAGAGAATACAAATAGTAGAAGAAAGAGTTCTTGATATTGAGGAGCTTACAATCTAATAGAAGACAATACACAAAAACAAAGGAAGGTACCTGCATGGCTTTATGGAAAGCTCAAAGAAATCCAAAATCTGTTCAGCCAATGGAAAATGAAGAGTATCTAGAGAACCTCACCATCCAAATGGAATTTGTCTTAAATTCATATTCTACGTTCGAACTCCTCCGTCACTGTAATGAACATCTTTGGCGAGCATTTGTCTCCCCAATTTAATCTTTATTCAATGCTTATTATCAGAGGGTTTTTGAAGGTTATTTGTCTTATGGTATTTTTCAAGGAATACAGAGTGATTTTTATATTGGACACACTTTGTTGGAAGAGAATCTTCAAGATGGAATTTTTCTTCACCAATCAGATCCTTTTTTTTATGATCAAGAAATAAGTGTGATATAGTCCTATAGTCTCTATATATTTCTGATAATTATATGACAGTAAAAATCTATTGGTTCATTATTGTATTTTGCTTTCAAAAGTTTATGCTTGGGGCAACTAGATGGTGCAGTGGATAGAATACTAGCCCTGAGTTCAAATCTAATTTCAGACCTTAGCTGTGTGATCTTGGGCAAGTAACTTAACCCAATTACTTCATACATACATAATATACACACACATACACACACAGGGAAAAAAAAAACTATTCTTCCCTAATATCCTCATCATGGAATCCTTGATGTAGGTGTACATAAATCTGATTAAGTTTTTATATATATTGAAAGTAGGTAACACAGGTTGCTAATGGTTCATCTTAGTCTTTTTTAATATTTCCTTTTTAAATAAAAATAATATCCTGAAAGTTTTTTCATACTTTCAGTATATTTCCTTCCTCCAGATACTTTGAAACTCAGTCCCTCAGTGCCCTTACAGTTGAGTTGCCACCAGCACAACTCACCTCTATGTACATACACTTCAATCCACCAACTTTTGCCCTCTTTCATGAAATTTCTCTCTCATCTATAAAGTCACCTGGGACTGGGACTCTAGAGTTCAAGTATACTGGCTGTACAATCCTTGATGATGATAAAAAGCTTGTCATAAAAATATTTATAGATCTTTCCCATTTTTTTCTTCCATTTGTTATCTTTCCATTTTAATCCTTAAATGTCCTTGGAATGACTTTGCTTAGTTGGATCTCTTGCCAAGTTGTCTTTAAACTCAAGAAATCATATCCAGCTTTTTTCTGTTTTATGAAGATACTATTCATAATCATCCATCATCCTACTTCATAAAATTTTATAAATGAGTTTATGTTCTAAACTAGTGTTGTCTTTGCCCATCATCTCCCTCTCCTCATCAAATAAGTCCAGTGTTTGCTGACTGAAGTGCTTTTTTTTGGGTTCTCTTGGTCTTCTTGTTCTGGTAATTGATTTACATGAGTTCAACTTCAGTACAAAATTATTATAATCAGAATTTATGTAATTTGTGCTGTCAATTACTCATTTTCATTATCAATTACTTGTTTAAATAGTTCAGGATTGAGTTGTTTAATTGCATGCCATATCTTTTCCTCATTATTATTCTTTCTTCTAGCTTTGTACTAATTCTGATCTTTCTTCTAATAAATTAGTGGTCTGTTTGCATGCAGATGACTGATCCGGCGGCGATGACTTCCACATCAATAACAAGTCTTTCTCAGTCTGTTAAAATATAATTAATTTCATTTTTATGCGGTTATTTTGTTCTCACTATGTCCAGCACTTACAACAGTATTTAAATTATTTAAAGACGCAAGGCTGCTGTGTAGTCTGCAACTCTCTACTCTCTCTCATTTCCCTCTAGTGGAACGTATTTCATCCTTCCTCAAACAGGCTTTCAATATTTTGTCCAGATTTCTCCTTTCTCTCAATTACTCCTTCCCTTGTATCTATGCACATGTGCTGTGACCAGAGAATAAAAGCTAGAATCATGGTTTACATCTCCAATGTCCAGCACAGGCCCTTACCAACAGCATCATTGTTGCATTATTGAATTGATTCAAGGGTGTGCTGATAAAAGTTTAACAACTGGCTCTCTGAAAAGAAAATTGCACATTTTTAAAGTCCAGTCTGCATTATTAACACTTTTTCTATTACTTCCCTAAGTCTGTTGTTGTCATAGTTTCTTTATGTTCTTGAAGAGGAGCAATGACTTAAGGGAAATGTCTTGCTTTGCTAGTGAATTGGATTTAAGTGAGGCCAGGAAGTGCAAAGTCTCAGTTTATTGAAGTCCAGTGGCAAGAGGGAAATCAAAATGACTGGCATTGCCCGGGGATGCAGTGGATGACCTTGCCTTTCTAAATTAATGGTTTCCTCAGGTCTCAGTGTCTGAGGCAAAGCCCATTCAATGAGTAAGCATCAGGTAAGAACTGGATAGTATATTCTATCTCCAATACCTTTGCACAGATTGTTCCTGAGAAACAGCATGATAGAGGCAATGCACACAGGAAAAATCAAAAGACTTAAGATCAAGATTTTAGGTGTGAGCAAATGAGGGGAGAACACATTTCTTAAGTCAACAATCAACAAAAGCCAACAATAAACAAAACAATAAATCAAGTTTTGATTTGTAGCATTTGCAATTTTGAAGCATAAATGGTCAAATTTAATAATTCAAAATTTAATATAATTTAATAATAATAATTTAAAATGAAATTTTAATAATCAGCTCTAGCCAGTTCAAACTGGCTATGGCACACCTCTGCCTTGAACTATTATTAAATCTTTCTACTTTCCTACAAATACACAAACTCTTCAGCATTAATTTCTGCCATCAAATTCAACAAGTATTCATGAAACACAAACTTTGCTTAGAACAGTGTGTTAGGGACTGAGGATACAAATACAAAAAGCAAAATTGTCGCTGTCCTCACAAAGATTACATTCTGTTGGAGATGGGAGTAAGAAAGTTAAATTCGACAACATGTGCACAAATAAATGAATAAAAGATCATTTGAAGAAGGAGGAAGCACTAATGGACAGAGGTCATGCCAGCTTTTCCTTAAGATATGATGCCTGGCCTGAGCTAAGGGTTCCAAGATGAGTACTCCATCAAGTGATGTAACACGCATTTATTAAATACCTACTGTATGCTAGGCACTGTGTTTAAGGCTGGAGATAAAAAACCCACTTCCTATTCTCAAGACATTTATAACCTAAAAGGGAAGACAATCTGCAAAAATAACTATATACAAATGAGATTTATATAGGATAAATAATAATGATAATTAGCATTGATAGAGTGCTTTAAGCTTTACAAATATTATCCCTTTTTATCCTCATAACAACACTGGAAGGTAGGGGATATTGGGATCCCCATTTTATAAGCGAGCAACTGAAACAGAGGTTTGATGTGCCCAGTGTTATATCCACATCTTGGTAAGTGTCTGAGCAAGGATCTGAACCACTGTACTATCCTGCCTCACATGATCTGTCACTTTTTTGTAATATCTAACTTGTTTTCCCAAAAAAAATTATCTTTATTTCAAATATTAAGGCAACATTTGTGAACAATTTATAGGGCTCTCTCAACAGCTCAGGACTCTTGATTCTCATTCACGCAATCCAAATAGTCTGCAACAGAAGGGAAAAGGGAAGGAGTGTGGCAAGAGCTTTGGGACACAGGACTGTTTTTGCTTCCCAGAACTGACTTCTTCATCAGGAAAACTCTGGGGTACATGGGACAAGAGGGAAGAATTTCAGCTGATGAAGATGGAGAAAGAGTTCCAGATCTGGTTCTCTTAATGAGTCCTTAAAAGGTTAAAACCCATGGGCACCTCTCTTGGACTTACCTGTGCTCAGTTTAAACTGTCTAGAGAATCTTGGGGGTTCATTATTCATGCCTTCTATAGCCTCTAAGGTACAAAAGAAAGGAATAGATTAAGAGTCTTGTAGAGTTTTAATGAGAAAGTTGATGGGGAGAAAGTGATTACTGCCAGTTAACATTTATAGGTAGCACTTTATAGTTCAAATTCTTGACAATCTGGAGGTAGAAATTAACATTGTACCCTCCTGTGACCTGAGGTCATGTGAAACCATGGAGTCTCTGGCCAGGACTGCAAGTTAGGGGGGGAAATGGCAGAAATAATATGCAGGAACAGCTCAGGACAATGGTTCTCGTCCAAGAAGAACTTGGAAACAAAATGTGAAGACTGAGCAGCAGGTCAAACAGAGTAACAGTTGGGACACAGTAAGGACATAGACATTTCCATCAGAAACAGGCACTGGAAAAAAAGATAATTTTGAAATATGGTACTCTGGAGGGGGGAGGAGAAATACCATGCTACCAAAACACTCAAATTTTGTTCTTATCCCTACAATGGTGTGGTCTAAGGCAAGTCGCTTCACTACCTCCATCTCCTACCTATAAAATAAAAAGATTGAATTTATTGTTCTTGGAGGTTTTTTCTTTTCTTTTTTCTTTTTTTTTATTAAAGCTTTTAGTTTTCAAAACATATACATGAATAATTTTCAACATTCAACCTTGCAAAACTTTGTGTTCCAAATTTTTCTCTCCTTTCCCTCCACCCTCTCCCCTAGTTGGCAAGTAATTCAATAGATGTTAAATATGTGCAATTCTTCTATATATATTTCCACAATTATCATACTGCACAAGAAATATCAGATCAAAAAAGGAAAGAAAAATGAGAAAAAAAATGTAAGCAAACAACAACAAAAAGAGTGAAAATGCTATGTTGTGATTCACATTCAGTCCCCACATTCTTTCTCTGGGTGTAGACGGCTTTCTTCATCATAAGACCATTGGAACTTGCCCGAATCACCTCATTGTTGAAGAGAGCCTTGTCCATCACATACCTTGTTGTTGCCATGTACGATGATCTCCTGGTTCTGCTCATGTCACTTAGCATCAGTTCATGTAAGTCTCTTGGAGGTCTTTCCTAATTCTGCCATTTTGATTTAGACCTGCCTCAATTAGGAAACATCTTATATTCTTAAATCCCATCACATTGGGTGATTCTGCTTTTAATTAGTGATAGGGATCAAAAAGACTCCCATGGTATAATGGAAAGAATACTGGGGGGCAGCTAGGT
>JAJPUD010009829.1:0-37073 GCA_023553655.1 Myrmecobius fasciatus | reverse complement strand
AAAAAAAAAAAAAAAAAAAAAAAAGAATACTGGATTCATGGTCAAAAAGGATGGATTTGAAATTAGGAAACCAAATTTCCAATCTGACCTTCAAACAGATACTAGCTATGTGACAATTGGCAAATATCTTCTGTAAGACCCCACATAGCAAGGACTGTCTCTCATCTATAGAATGGGACTGTCATCTCTAGCCTCATCTCTCTCCACCCTTCTCCAAAGGAAACTTTAATTCCTCCCAAGAAGGGAAGCAGGAGGTTGGGGGCAGAGACCATTCTGCTCTCCCCAGAGATAGCAAGTTATTGCTACTTAGTCTATTTGATAAGAAAATCTGGAATTTTGCCATTTTCTTCTTCAGATCATTTTATAGATGAGGAAACTGAGGCACACAGGGGTAAGTGGTTGTCCAGGGTCACACAGCAAGGAAGTATCTGATGTTTGAACTCAGGTCCTTCTAACGAGGGTTTATACTCTTTTCACTGTGTACCACTGAGGTGATGAATTAATTCTCTTTTAGATAGGTTGAGTTTGCATTCTTTCAGTCCATCCTCATTTATTATCATAAGTTCTTTCACTATGGTGGTTTATCCTCTTCTGGACAAACTCCAGCTTGTCTTTATCCTTTCTGAAATGAGGCAACTGAAGGCTGTATTCCAGATGAGGTCTGGCCAGAACTGAGCACAAAAGAGCCACCACCTCTCTTCTTTTGTATACTTGCCTATCTTACCATGACTTTTAAGATAGCAGTAGCATTTTGGCAGTTGTATCATGCTATTGATTAATGCTATGCTTGTAGTTCACTAAAATTACTAGATTTTCTTCATACAAATTCTCCATGCTTGTACTTGTGCAAAGTTGAATTTAGGTGGTTGATTTTTAAAATCTAACAAGAATATATTTATCTCTATTAAATGTCATCATACCTGGTTTGGCTTATCACTCTAATTCAGTGGGATCTTTCTAGATGAGAATGACTCCATCTTTCAGTTTTTTAGCTCTTTCTCCCAGTTTTGTGTCATTGAAAAATAGGATTCTAACGTATTATATGGTTTCACCCAAGTCTGTGATACAAATGATAAATAGCACAAAAAATCAGGATAAACAGACACTTTCCCTGAAGAATTATAATTTATCACCAGATTTAAACTGGGTGCTCAATGACAACAAGAAGTATCCATTCACAGGATCTTTGGTCATATTCCTTTGAAATATTCATGATAAGATTAAGCAAACAGATCATTATGCATATAATTGTAGCTTATGCCTCAAAATTTACTGCAGAGAATCAAATGCTAGAGAAATTCTATAAGGCACTTAGCAAGAGTCTACATAGGAAGTCAACATATAATTTAGTCTTTTTTTTTTTTTTTTTTTTTGAGGTATTTGGGGTTAAGTGACTTGTTCGGGTCACATAACTAGTTAAATGTCTGAGACTGGATTTGAATTCATGTCCTCCTGATTCCAGAGCCAGTACTCTATCTACAGCATCACCTATCTCAAGGTTATTGAATGGGATCAGGTAAAGATTTCTCAAAAAGTCTAGGAGATGAAGCAGGTCAGACCCTAGGCCTGAATTTCAGGAAGTCACGTGATCCCTATTCTCAGGGGTCTGTAGGGCAGAAAAGGTAAGACCTAGGTCTAAGCTTCAGGAAGTTTCATGACCCATAGGAAGTAGACAGCATTGCTGACCATTGGTCAATGATTGCTTCCTTTTCAGTCCATCCAGTGAACCCAAGTCTTTTGCTATTTAATCAAATCCACTATTTCTGGCTCACTAGGCCAGGCACTATGCTGGGAGAGGGGAGCTGAAAGGCTCTGGGTCTGCTCAGGTGTGCTTGGGTGTGTTCTCCTTGCAAGGACCAAATAAATGCCTCCTGTTTGCATCTGAACAGTCAATTTGGATTGGGGGGAGGGAGAGTCTAGCAACTGTCCCACACAATTATGAAACGAAAAAGGCCAAAAGTTTGTAGATTATTTGGAAGGATCATGTCTGTGTATTATTACTACTTTCTTCAAGAATTGAAAGGTGAGAAATGAACTTCACAAAAAATGAATTTGAAGATATCGTAGTATATAGCCAGTTATTAAACATATAGTAAGCACTTCTTGTGAGTGGCAGACGTTATACTAAATACTATGGATGCAAAAAGAAGCAGAAGAGAGTCACTATCTTCAGATAAACCAATTAGAGAGACAATAGACAAATAAGTGCTCATCTATGCACAACAATGGAAGGAACAGGAAATAATTGAGAGAGAAGGTACTAGAATTGAAAGGCCTGCTGAAGAAGGTGGAATTTTAGTTGTGACTTAAAAGGAAGGGAACCCTGAAGGTGAAGGTGGGGAACAAGAGCATTCCAGGATCTGGGAACAACCAGGAATTATGCCTGGGGCTGAGGACAGAATCCTAAGAGACATCAGTGGATAAAGGGTATGATCTGAATAAAGTCCAGCAAAAGAGCCTGAGAAAGAGTAGTCAAAGTGATGTTCTGGAAACCCAGAGAGAAGAAAGTGTTAGGGAGGACAGGGTCATCAACAGTGTTAATATTGCAGAGAGCACAAGGGGGAGGTAGGGGTCTGGGAAAAGGCTGTTGGATTTGTCAATTAAGAAGTTACTGGTAACTTTGGAGAGAACAAATTCAATTGAGTTCAGTTCAATTATGAGGCTGGAAGAAAACAGAGGAACCTATATTGTAGACAACCTTTCAAAGGAGTTTAGTCAGAAAGGGCAGAAGAATATAGGATGGTAGCCAATGAGGATGGAAGAATCAAGTCAAAGTTTTTTTTGTTTTTTGTTTTTTGTTTTTGCTTTGAGGATGGGAGTGAAATGGAAATATTTGTAGGGAAGGAGCCAATAGACAGGGAGAGATTGAAACCAAGTGATACACTGAGGACAATAGAGAGAGGAATCTGTTATGGAAAACAGAATAGATTGGAACTGATTGAGCATAATAGGGGTTCAGGTAAGGAGTAAGATCATTTCATCATATGAAACAGGGATGAAGGAGGAGATGATGGCAGAAGGCACCTGAAAGAGGAAGAGGAAAGAAATGGGAGCTCTTAGTGAAAGGTCTCATTTTTTAATGTAAAATAAAAGGCAAGCTTCCCAGCTGAGAGGATGGAGAGAAAGGAAATAAAGATAGATTTGAGAAGGAATGATATGGTTTAGAAGAATTACTGTGGAGACTGGAAAAGTAAATTAATAAGGCAGTTATATGAGGATTCCCCAGCAGCAGTGAAGGCCTAGTTGCAATGGTATGACATAAATCTGTATAGACCCAATCAGAATGGTTATGAGTTTCTCCACCTTCATTCAGTAGCACATGTATAGAAGCAAAGGCAGAAAATGATAGGTATGATCCGAAATTGAAGATTGGCAAAATGAAATCGGGGAAATGATATATAGTGATCCAAGAAAGAGGATAGTTGGGATTGTTTTACTAAGAGGTCAAGATGGGGAAAAGAGAAGTAAGTAGCTAGTGCAGGGGAGATGAACTGGGAGAAAATTGAAAAGTTAAGGGATTGGAAGTCATGGTGTAGAGGTAAGTAAGAGAAGGCAGAAGGGAATGTAAAAATAATAATAATAAAAAAGACCAGACAAGAAGATTTTAGAATTCTTGAATGTGAATGTGGTACATTTATAGGTTATGACAAGATCAAGAGTAGTCTAGTCTTTCATTGTGGGTGACTGAGGTAGAATGGAAGTGAGTGATGAGTCAGAAATGAGGTCAAAAGCAATCACAAATCAGAAAAAAATAGATGAACATTAGGATATACTGCAGATGATTAAAACAACTTCTATCTGACCTATTAAATAAGCTCTTGACTCTGAAAAAGGAAAAGCAGATGAAAGTAAAGACATTGGCTCTGATTGTTACTGATTCTTAGAGAGACTTAACAGATATAAAAGTTACCACCAGGAGGCCTAAAAACTGAGAATGCCTCAGTCACCAAACATTCTATCTTCTTGCCAAGCAATGATATATAGTCACCAAGGATAAGTGAAAATTAACATGTAAAACATTATTAAGGAGCAAAACAGAATATTATGAGGAAATTATCAACTCATAAATCATTAAAATGCAGTAAAGGGAAAAGGAAAGGCACAGAGAGGTTGGTATGTGACTCAGGTAAGCTACACCATCCACAAACATTTTTTTAAAAACCAAACTGGAATGAAGACCACTAATAGATGCATATTTTTCAGGGCACATTTAATAATGCAATTTTTTCATCTATGACAGTGGAACTATCACATTTACATTTTAATAATTCAATATTTGTTGATGGGGGATAGGTGACAAGGGAAGCTTTTAAATCAATAAAACAAAACACAGCCTTAAAGTTAAATTTGCTCCATTCTAAGGGAATTTCCTATGATTGTATTAAGAGCTTCTAAGATTCTTGAGAAATGCAACAACAGAGATAACTTTGTTCAACAACTCCCTGAGAATCATTATTAAGCAAGGTATAAACCTGGGAACTCTGTGCTTGCCAATGTTTCTCACCAAAGTAATTCAGGATGTCTTATACAGAACTCAAATTGGGAAGTATTCTCTCTAGATGGCAAGATTCTCCACAGGCTCCTATTTGTCCATGCTAATATTCTGGTAGCATCAAACTCTGAAACGCTGCAGAGCTTCCTCAGTGAGATCTCTGGCCCCTCAAAAAAGATCTGTCTAATTATGTGTACAGAGGAAAACAAAGCAACTGCATGAAGAATACTTATTATTCAACTCATGACAGGTTGTTGGCTCGCTGAATTATGATATCAGTATATATATCCTTGGGCAGGTAATGGCATAATGGGTCTGGAGTCAGTAAGGCTCATCCTCTTGAGTTCAAATCCAGCCTCAGAAATTTATTGTGTGACCCTGGGCCAGTCCCTTCACCCTTTTCCCCTCAATTCCCTCATCTATAAAATGAGCCTGAATAAGGGAAATGGAAAACTACTCCAATATCTTTGCCAAAAAAAACCCAAATGGTATCACAAAGAGTCAGACATGACTGAAAATAACTGAGCAATAACACATATTTCAAGCAAATAAACAATTATCATGGGACCAGAGAAAATAGACCATATGAGGAGGAAGACATTAGGGAAGTTGTGGGGAGAATAGTAGAAAGAATGTAGACTCATCAGAGAGTCGAGTCTAAAACTGAACAAGCTGTGTGACCACAAGCAATCATCAACTCCTCTTGACCACAGTTTCCCCAGCTTTAAAATGAGGATGATTCTTTTATTAACTGCCTCAGAGTTGCTGTGAGGGGAGCATTTTATAAACATTAAAGCACTATGTAAATGCGAGTTATTGTTGCCTTGAGATTTTGCTATATGGAGATTAGGATATTTATCTTGAAGAAGAGAAGGGTTGGAGGAGGAGGCATAAAATAGTTGTATTCAAGTATGCTGTCACATAGAAGAGAGATTAAACTTGTTCTGCTTGGTCCAAGGAGTAGACTTAGAAACAGCAAGTGAAAGTTAATAAAGAGGCATATTTAGACTTGATTCAAACCCAAACTTGTCATCCCAAAATGGAATGGCCTATCTGAAAAGATGGTATATTTTTCCTCACCTGAGATCTTTAAACAAAGACTCTAAAACCTGCCTTTGAGTATTAAGAGAGGAATTTATTTTTTTAGGTACAAGTTGAGTTGGATTGTTGAATTTGAATACCTGACTTCAATTCTATGCATTGGGCTGCACTGTACATAGGAAACTGTAGAAAACCCCTTCTACTACTTACTCCAACACGAAAGGCCCATCTTTTTACTTTTAGTTTTTTATTTTATTTTTTCCTATTTATAAAATAATAAAAGCATTTCCATAATTTTATTGTGGATTGAATAAAACAATGTTCAGAAACTGCAAACTTATGTACTACTTGCCATTTCTCTTAAATATAAAATAATTATTATGTAACTTTATTTTCTTTTAGTCTCCAAGTGATGAAAAATAGTTATAAAATTAAAAAACACCATGATATATAATGAAAGAAAACTGAGTAGCCAAAAGAGCAATGGAAAGTCACATGTGAGTGGAAATAAGTTACAGTATATTATCAACAATAATTCCATCCAAGATGAGGCATAAAACACATACACACACACATACATTACATATGCTTTGACAGAGAGTCAGGGAATAAGCATGTGGTGAGTGCTTACTGAGATACAAAAATATGCAAAATGAAAGACAATTCTTGCCCTCAAGAAATTTACATTCCTATGGAGTAGGACCACACATAAAGGATATTGAGAAAGGAAATTAAGGGAAGAAAACATCCTCTAAAGACATAGTAGCCAAATCTAACAGAGTCAGAAGCAAAATGAGTAAGGAAATTAAGTATGGCTGACCCGGCCCATCCACAAAATAGAAGCCCTAGAAGGAATTCATCAATAGAAAAAGGAAGCTGACATGATGGAGGGATGTTCCAGAGTGAAAAGACTTGGAAAGGAAATGAATAATTATGTAATAAGAATAAAGGCTCACAGATGTAACCAAAGTGTTCATAGCTATCAGCAAAATATTTAAAACTATAAAGCAAAGATCTCCCTGCTTTCACCCAAGAAATTTTCACATGACTCCAGATATATATTAGGTATAAAAATCAAACATGTACTGATAATAAATCATAATTTCATGACCCCCATTATGTTAGGAGATTCAGTTAGGAGATCCCATATAGGGGAACAAAGCACAGTTTAAGAAGCTAGGACCTCCCTCCACCCCACTTTGGGTCAAACCACTGTGGAGGATCCATGGGAAGAACTATAATCCTTCACACAGGATGAGAAGCTATGGATGGTTTGCCACTTACACTGGTGAAGAGATTCCCTAGGGAAACAAGATTACATAGCCATAAATATATACGAATACTATTATTAGTATCATTATCATAAGTACTATTACTTATGCAGTAAATGGAACCAACTGTTGGGTATCTAGGGCAAAGCCTGCTCTAGGCTTTAAGGCCCAAAGTATCTATGTGTATCTGCCAGATTCAGACACCTGGTTACTCAACCTTTTTTCTTCCTGAATGTTCCATTGTCTCAGTGTGACTCTCCAGAGAAAGCAGAGGGTTAGAAAAGAATGTTGATGTAAGGAAGAGTATGAATATAAACCCTGACTGATAGCAAGATACAAGTAGGATGTTAAAAGCCTTATCAGATCTTTTCTTCCTTTGTAGTAAACTGTCACTTATCTCTGAATTTCTTGGTCTATGCTGGGAAATGGCAAAGGGAAAGAAATATTTAATTCTGCTTCTATTGGAAAAATTACATCTCCCAAGCCACAAAATGTTAGGATTGGACAGGTCATTAGAGACCTAGTACGATTTTTATTTTGACAAAAGGGGAACCTCTTAGGATCATTATATGATGGTCCATCTCCTTTTTAAGCCTTCTGGAACGACTCTCTGCTGTACTGGACCCCTTCTTCCAAATTAGCCATGCTTCATTCCCCACCTCCCCACCCTGGCCCTGCTTCTGACTCTCCTGAATTTTACTACCATGTCTCAATAAGGGCGTTTTTTTCTTCCTCTACCCATCTTTTCAGCTCCCTTACTCCATTAATATGGAAGTTCTTTGAGGGCAGGTAATGTCTTTCTGTATTTGTATCTTCAAACATAGGAGG
Source organism: Myrmecobius fasciatus (assembly GCA_023553655.1). Lineage (NCBI taxonomy): Eukaryota > Metazoa > Chordata > Mammalia > Dasyuromorphia > Myrmecobiidae > Myrmecobius > Myrmecobius fasciatus. The sequence goes on along the minus strand of JAJPUD010009829.1, from coordinate 29,441 downwards.
AGTCACTTGCTCAAGATCACATAGTAATAACAGGTTGAATAAGTATTTGAACCCAGGGCTCATAATTCCAATCTCATGTTTTTTTCCCATGACTTCATAGTACCTATAAATATGGTTGGATGGAATATAGTTTTGATGGAACAGAAATGCTTTTAAACAACATTGAAATATGAAAAGACTTTAGATATCATTTAGTTTAACTCTAATTTTAGAGAGGAAGAAACTTAAGACAAGGCAAGATGATTTGATTTAGTCAAGGCTACCCAGATATTATGAAAAATGTAGAGTCAGAGTTCCAATCCAGTTCTTCTGAATACAAATCCAGTGCACTTTGAACTACTTCAATACTTACTGCCAGTATTAATCTATAGGAATTTGTCTAACCTTAGCAGCCAGTGTACTTTGCAAATTCATCAGGAAATTCCTCAACTTCCTTCTCTACTTTGGTTGCATACATTTTGAAAAAAGTCCTGAATTTGGAAGAGGAGAATCATACAGAATTCAAAAAGCCCTCATAATTCATTAAGTACATATTCTTCGTTTTACAGTTGAGGAAACTGAGGCTCAGAGAAATAAAATGACTTGCCTAAAACCATACAGTCTGAGGCATGATTCAAAGGAGTCACGATTTATGACTGCAGCACTCTATTTACTATACCATGCTCACTCTCTGAACGTGGGTTCAAACCTCTGTTTTGCTGCTTGATGATGTTGAATAACCACTGAGTCACTCCAGTCTTAGTTTCTTTCTCTGTCAAATGAGGGAACTGAACTTGATGACTTTTGAAATCTCTTCCACCTCTTTATAATTAGGTCAGATGCTGGTTTTGAATCATCATCAGTCTCAGCAGTTTTGGATTTCTGGGTGACTCAGGGATTACAGGATTTAAAGCTGAAAGAATGTTCTTTTAATCCAAATAACAGGGGAAACCTGAGGCCCAAAGAGAAGCAGTAAGGGAAAACTGAGGCCCAAAGAGAAGCAGTAATAACCCTAAAGACTCTAGATTTGAAGACCTGAGATTTGAATACTATTTTTTGACTCCCAAGTCAATTGCTCTTTCCATCATACCATATGGTCTTTCTTTAAGCTATGTGACCTGTAGCAGAGTCTTAGAATGTTGTAGCCATCTTAGAGACAGGGTGAAAAGCCTGGCTATTTTATAAGAAGACAGAGAATAGGAAGAGAAGTGCCTTTCATGATAAAATTTATGGGTCTAATAATTCCCAATCTGGGACTAAGCAAGAGTAGACAACCCATTATAAGAGAAATTAGATGTCAAGTGCATCTCCGTGGAATTCTTTGGATGTACAGATGAGGGTATGTTCTGTTCCTGGTCTAAGTCATAGTTTTCTTGCCAGAACTTTGAACTTTCTTTCATTGCTGGGTTACCCTCTTAGCAAGGTGTAAACTGGGAACAACAGATGAGCAATGCATCTCTTAACCCTTCTGTTTGAAAAGATGAGCTCATAGAGCCTGGGATCTATTGGAGTTTGGGGGCAGTAATATGACACCAAAGTCATTTTCTTCTTGTCATACTAGTATTACTTTACAGCCTTTTGGTTCTGGCAAGAGAATTTTTGCAGATGAATCAAGCTTCTGAAGTTAAGATGTCTTACAGTGTTCCCTGGACGGGAGGTTAGGATATATGGAAGCATCTATCAAGCTAGCAGCTTGTCCTTTCATGACTGAGAGCTGAGGAGTCAGAGAAAATGTTAGCACAGCACAGTTAACTGCTACAATGACTGAGAATTGATAGACAACTCTTGGATTTTCAGCATGAAATCTGAAAGAAATAAGAAAATTTTCTCTGAAGGAAGAAAATTTACATAAAGTAATTATACAGACCCAGGTTCCAGGTCCACTTATGGAAGTTTTGTGACACTGGGCAAGTCACATAAACTTTCAGTGCTCTTGGCTACTTTTATAATTACAGAATAATTGCTAACTTAGTAGAAAGAATTGCTCACTAGGGGCTCTATACATGGATGGAATTGCATGTTCAGTCCAAAATCATACAGCTCCACTGAGGAAGTAGTTCAAGCTGATGTCTCCCTCTCACAAAAGATCATTCTTTCTTTTCTTTGATAGTCATATGAGGCAGCAATTTAAAACTTCACATGTTCAGCTCATAAGGTTTAAATGTGCTGTACATGTTATCTCATTTAATCCTCACATCAACTATGAGAGGTAGGTTCTATTTTTACCCCCATCTTTCAAATGAAAAAGCTAATAATGAGCAAGATTAAATGACTTGTCCAGGATCACATAAATGTTTGGGAAATGTTTGAGGAAGAATTTGAATTTAAGTTTTCCTGAATCCAAGTGCAACACTTCATACACTCTGCCACTAGAAAGGAATTTAGAGATCACCTCATCCAAACCTTGAATTTTACAAGAAAAGAAGCAGATCCAGAAAGTGAATTGATTTGTTCAAGATCCTTATTAAAAAGTTACTATTGATTAATAGATAAACCAATCAAGCAAGTTGCCCTAACCACTTATCATACACCTACACCTTGATAGGTACTATTCAGAAGGTAGGAAAAGGTATGACCTTAACCCTCAGTTAGTTTACATTGTTAGAGGCAGAATTGTTCATTGGAAAGGACGCCAGATTTAGAGCCAAGGGTCCTAATCCTTTGTTCAAATCCCAAGCTCATTACTTTCGGGCATTAATTAATTTCTTTGGATCTCAAATTCCTGATTTTTAAAGGGGGAGGATTAAATTAAATAACCTCCAAGATCCTTTTCAGTTTCAAACTTACTATTCTATAGAGAAGCCACTTCAAATGTTCATATGGACTCTTTGTGTCCAGCCTGTGGCAGAGCATGTTGAGATTGTATTGGCCTGATCAGTCAGAGTCAGACACATTGTAATTCAATTCTAACAAAGTGCTGTTATTTTGATTCTCTTCAAGAACAAAGGACAACAACAATTCTATATGTCACAAAACTAACATTTGTGAAATGATCTCTAAAGGCCATACTGTGAGCCTGTTAATGGAAATGGAAAAGATCTGAGTAGATTGGATTATAAACTCTTTTGAGTTTAAAGAGTATGTCTTGTTGGGTATAGTACTTAACCTGGTGCTTGAATCAGATGGTCAATACTTGTTGGGTGATCATTCAATGCATATGGAAGTACTCAGATTTTTTTCCAGGTGAATAAAGTACTCTGTATGTTGGTGTAAGGCATAGTATAGAATATTATACTCAATAATGTTCCCAATAATTGATCATTATGAGGACTAAAATGGCTATGTGAAATTTAGGATTTAATTCAAATGAACAAAAATTTATTAAGGGTTGGCACTATGTTTTTCCTGAAGGGGGATAGATAGTGAGGGAAATGTGACAAGTCCCTCAGAGGACTCCTGGGCTAGTAGTAGAAATGAGGTATGGTCATGTCTCTGAAGACATGATCACTGTCCTCTCAGTTACCTTTAAAAATAACAATAATTATGATATTAATTAGCATTTACATGGCATCTTAATATTTGCAAAGCACTTTGCAAATATTATTTCATTTTATCCCCCAAACAACCTTGGGAAATAGGTTCTATTATCATCTTCATTTTATAGTTGAGAAAACAAAGGCAAAAAGAGGGTAAGTGGCTTGCCCAAGATCAGATGACTCGTAATTGTTTAAGGTTGGAATTTCAAATAAAAAAAAAAAAAAACATTCAGGTCTTCCTTCCCTGCTATGCTATGTAGCTGCCTCAGAATTTCATATTCTACTAATGTGGTCAGGAGGATAGATAAGAGACAGAAATCAAAGAGAAGGGCAATAATTCAAGCACAATGCATCCCTTCAACATTTCACTCTCTTCTATTGCCAATGAATCACTATAGACACCTATCATTCCCATCCTTCTAGTCTCAAGAGGAGGAGAAATGTACCCCATAAATAGTCAAGGAATGTCCTTCAAGACTATATTATTCCAAGTTCTTTTGTCTCTTTCAGGAAATCTTCCTAATAACTGGGCTAGCTCTGGTCTACTCCCAAGCTGGCTAATGCAAGGAGCTCAGTATGCTAATGAAATCACAAGTCAAATACTGATCTCTAGCCTAGTCACAATGGTTAAAAACCAGAGATTATCCTCACCACATAAACTGGGAACAATATAATTTATCTCTAAAATGGAACAAAATTTATGGTAAGAAAGGAAATTTCCCTTTTAGGTTCAGTATTGACCAAGTCATAATTGTCACTGTCACTACTTCCATCATCATCATGACAACTTTTCAATAATTTTAGGAGACATGATGTTATCAATAGGGGCATCTTTTTCACTTATGCAGATCACAACTCTCTATAATTAAGTCTTTAATAGGTGCTAAATAAAACAACCTCAACATTTGCATTTTAGAAGAGAATGGTGGGTAAATACAATGTTTAATTCAAAGAAATGAACCTCTAAGAATGGACTTTCCACTACCAGCTAGGGAGGATGATTTGACCATTTCAGTGCTTCTTAAAATACTTCAGTTTAGTTTTCTTGGAAGGCAACATGGTATAGTTGAAAGAATTCTGTAACTGGAATTGGAGGATATGGATTCAAGTCCTAGCTCTGTTACTCATTACCTATGTGACATTAGATTAAACACTTAATCTCTTTGGACCTCAATTTACTCCTTTGTAAAATGAGGAAGCTGGATTATATGATCTCTGAGGTCCTTTATAGCTCAGAATCTTTGGTTCTCTGGTTCCTAGTATCCATAGTCTGAGCCTTTATAGTCATATGATAATGGGATTTAGCATTGAAAGAGACTTCAAAGATCATCTTATCCACCTTTCCAATTTTATAGCTGGGAAACAGATCTAGAGAAATGAAGTAACTTGCACATGATGACATATGAGCATTCAAATCTTGGCTCTTAATGGCATTTACTATTGTGTGACCCTGGGCTATGGAGAATAAAATTATCCCACCTACAATAATAGAGATTGATGCAAAGGTATGAGCCAATGTTACCTTATTAAAGGGTTTATGATCCCCTCTAATGAAGTGGACATCAGATCTTTCTCATGATCTGAGATGCCTCCTCCTTCCATGTCCCTATTTTTTATAAGGATAGATGTCCAGTTATTCTGGAATAGCTATTGCAAACACAGAATAATTCCATTGAATAAGCAAAATAATGTCAGCAGAGTCACAAGTTGGGTGAAGCAAGGAATATCTCCATATAAGATGGACAGATTCTCCTTACTTTGGGCAGGAGGAAATGATACAAGCTATCACAGTCAGTGACCTAAGTAGTCATAGGATGGTCATCTGCTCCTATTGAACAAATTAGTCTGAAGGCATCACAAGGCAAAACAAGGTGGAGAGCCTTTAGTTAACTTCGTATAGTTAAGCAAGTGAACTTGGAATCAACAGTTCAAGCTCTGGAGCCTCATATATATACAGAACTAACATATTTGATAGATGATTCTATCAAATTGATTAACACTGATTGGAGTATGGATCCAAAATGAATTATTTCTCTCAGGGAAAATTGCTTAGCATTTCTGGACCTCAGTTTCCTCGTGTGTAAAATATAGGAAATTAGACTCACAGACTTCTAAGGTAACAGAGTCAGAATTCAAACTTGTATCTTTGACTCCAAATCCTGTACTTGCTCCACTATGTCACTTCTAAGTTACCATCAAAGAACGTGACTAGAGAAAGAATAAGTATATAGTTCAGGACCTGAAATCTGACTTCAGGACACTAAAAATACATGCATGCAGGATCACCAGACTGCACTCTTAGGTAGCACCTAGGATTATAAATAGAAAATGAGTCTGCAACATGTATCATTCCTAGGTGGCTTTACATTTTATATTTCTATATACAAGTTATATTTCTATACTTCAAGGATCAGTGGTTTTGTCAGGGTGGGTGCTCCCACCACTGACACATATCAAAATGCCTCTGTGCCTTATTTGATAGTATTTGTGAATTATTATGACTGAAAAAAAATCATTACTCTGGCTAACTTGGTGATCAACTTTGCTGAACTAAGCAAGTTAGGAGAACGAACCTTTCCTATACTGTGATTTTTTTCTATCCAATGCTTTTTCACTTAGGAAAGAGAAAAAAAGGCCAAACACCTCCCCCCCCCATCTCTATTATCCACAGTTGTTGTCCAAGTAGATGAATCTGGAACTATGAATGGAGGGCTCTATTAACTTTTTTCAGTTCTAGTGGTGTGGACACTATATTGTTTACAGAACTGCCTTCAAAGAAACCTCTACTGTACTCAACCCTACAGAACCCTGACATAAAAAGAAAAGCATTTTTCAAAATAAACTGACTTAATGACTCCATCTGTCAGTGCATACAAAAGTCAGCAACCCTACTTCACCACTTTCCTCCCAAGAAGAGAGTGAGATTCTCTTTTTGCATAAGGGGGGAAAAATTATTTTCCAACACTTTGTAGGCAGCTCCATCACTTGCCTCACTGTGCATCTGTCACTAACATCATTTTGGGTGCAACATGCCCGTTCTACAACCCACAGAGGCAATGAGAAGCAAGCAGGTGGAGAGTTTCTGATGGATTTGCATAATTCTGTGGTGGTCTCAGAGAAAGGCACTCTGTGTAGATGCATCATTCCTCACACTTGGGATTGTACTTAACAGAGAAATAGAAGCAAACACTTCAGTCTTGGTAGCCAATGAACCAAAACTTTAAAGATGGCTTGTATACACAGAGAGCTGTCCACCATAACGCAAACCCATCTCGCTGCTGGGCATGGGCAGATCTGGGAATGTTGATATGGTACAACTTCATGCATGAGGTTATGCAGAAATGTGTAAGAGAGTTGCTCCACAAGCTAAGTCCCTCCCAGATGTTGGCAATACGATAAAAAGGAAATACACGCTTTTCAGCACAGCCTGTCAGTTGGGGGACCTTGCTGTATTAAACCGCAGATTTACGGTAGCAGGTTCTTGGATATTGCCTACCACTTAAAATGAATTGTTACCAAAATGTTCAGAGAAAACCATAGATTAAGTGTATTGACTATGTTTCTTCTTTAAGTATTAGTTAAGGGCAATAACAATAAAGGAGCAAGAGAATATATATCCTTTATCCCTCCATTATTAATAACAGCTCATCAGTACACTGATGGATGACCACATGCAATGATGGAATACTAGTCATGGTCTCTTTGTAGCACTGATATGTTACTGGGAGAGCTTGAAGGAAATTTGATTTGAGACGTGACTGGCTGCTGATGGATGATGAGGATCTGAGAGAGATATATCAGCATTTAAGAAAGGATGGGTGACTCACAAAGAGTACAACTTTGTTTGACTTCCCCTCCTTCATCCACTCCCCCAATTAGGAGCTTTTCACATTTCTTTTTGAACTCAAATATTCTATAAAGCCTCTAGTCTCTAGCTTAATCCTTACCACCTGTTGCACTTCAAGCAAATCATGTTTTTTCTCTGAGCCTCAGTTTCACAATCTACAAATTGAGAGTTTATGCTCTCCACAATCCTTTCCACTGTAACAATAGTGATGTAACAATGTAACCACCACATCATATATTCTCAAGGCTCCCCTCTCTCTATGTCTCTGTGTCTTTCAGAAGGACCTTAGCATCTTCTCTGTGCACAATTCAGACATAATCCACCTTGCTTCTCTCTCCATGTCCATATTCTCCCTTTCATCCAATACTACCCACAGGACAGGGAGAAGGATAAAGTTATCAGACAGAGTATCCCCAGCCCGAATGAGTAATGTGATCTCTGCAAAGGGTACAAGCACAGTAGAAATGACATTACTTCACCTTCATGAGTCTTGCCATTTCTCCACTTCAGGGGCCACATGGCCCAATGTGCCAAAAGCTCAGGACACACTTGAGGCCAGCTAGGCAGCATCCATGAATATGGTAAGAAAGAGAGAGCACCTTCCTTGGTTTGGATATGAGGGAGGTAAAAAGGTGGATGCTGCACACTTGTGAACCAACATTTGTCCCCTGGACAAGACATAGGTTTCATCTATGTGTCTCTAGTTACAAGCAAATTCCCTACCCACATTTCCCTTGGGCAAAAATAATTTTCCAACCTGGAATGAATAAACTAATTGAAAATTTCAGTAGAATGTAAACTCCATTAAAACATAAACAATTTTTCCATTTTGTCTTTGTAGACCTAGCTAGCATAGCAGAGTAACTTGCATGTTGAAGATACTAAATAATACTTATTGACACTGATTAGATCCCTACAGCTTCCAACCCAGAACTGGATGGTAAAGTAAATGACTGACTGATTGCTGAATGGACATTAGTCACAATCCTCATCATGGAAGGTCTGGTCTTAATGAGAGAGAGATTCATAATAATTCCATGGGAAAGAGCTTCCACATGTAATGTAAGAAATCACATGTAAGAAGATGCTGGTGAATAGGAATAAGTAGAATACTCAGTGAGGGCATGAAGCAAAGCCCCTTATGGTATAAATGTTCTCACTCACATAGAGCTGTAAAAGGGATCTGGGTATAGTGGGGCAGTAGCTTATAAAACAACAAAGTAATTCCAAATGGGATTCACACCGTGGCCACTGAAAAGAACCTCCTTTTCCTATCTATCTGAGGCTATTTCTGAAGGGCATAAGTTTAAGAGTTGTGAAGTTTGTTTGTTTTTTAATCTACCTCTATTTATTAATCCCTCCATGTTTAGATTTGTTTTTAATGAATTAACTTCATATTGGCTAATGAAGACAACCACAGAGTAACCAAAAAATAGGTCTATGATGTCGGGTCGGGGGAGAAATCATTACTTTGGGCTATCTATACCTGAGAAGTATTATATTTTCATTTAAAAAATGAAACCCAACTTAGTCCCTAGAGACAGTACTGAAGGAGATTCCTATTGATTTCTATGGCCAAGAAAGTGTGGATCATGTTTATATTATACTCTGCAAATTTGATTAAATGTCAGTTCTATTCAGAGTTGGTACTTGAAGAAAGGAGAGACTTTAAAAGTCAGGTATGAAGGTATGGGGAATAGTGGGAGAGGCTTTTCAAAAATTAAGAATGTTATATGAAAATGAAGTCAGGAGAGTTCAAAAACCTCGGGAGAGAACACAACCATGGGGAGTAGGGAGTCATCCTGGTTTTGTGGGACATAAGAAAATATAAAGGGAAGGAAAATGAGGTCAGCCTGAGCAGGTAGGTTGAAGACAGATTGTGGAAGCCCACAACTGGGGTCACTTTATTGAGTGGGCAATGAGGATCCATCGAAGAAGCTAGAGTAAAAGCATGACACAATCATAGCAGAACTAAGATTACCCATATAATTATGATGAAGGAAGATTTGAATGTAGAGCAACTGAAGCCCAGAAGACAAGCCACTAGCACAATAAATTAATTAAAAATAAATGAGGATCTAAATTAGGGTTCCTCAGTCACTGACACTTGCCCTGTTCTCAGAAAGTTTATATGATCTCTCCCAAGTTTAAGTCACTCAGTTGTACTCGATGCAAAAACTCTGATTTGAAAAGCAAGGAAAAAAATTAATTGCCTTTTTCACTCAGCCCTCAATGAAGAGCCCAAGCACTAATCCACCCAAGAAACACTTTGTTGGTGCTGTGATAAACACCCTGCTTATAACACTGTCAGCACTGGGAAGGAGAGCAATATTTTTGACATTTGGAGGATGTTTTTTTTAAAGTGTATAAACCAAACATTCACTCAGAAAGATGCCCATGGCAATTCCCAATGATGGAGTAGTCCTCTCATCCCTGTAAAGGCAAGACAGACATCTCTGAATGCAGGGACCTGGAACGAGCCCTTACTGCAGTGATTTTTTTAATAGTCATAAAAAAAAAAAACCCACCCTCCTGCTCCCAGGCCTCATTCTGTTGCAGCACCTTCTGCAGTGATGTGCTTGTAGGTCTTTGAAGGCACTTAGCAGTTGACATCATAATCTGTGCTCTGACTTTCTGGGGGACTTTTTCTGCTTTTCATTCTGGATTCTCTCCAAGTGATGGGTCAGCAAGTTTCTGGAGCTTCTGTCAATGAGAGATTCTCGTATCTGATGAGGGCTTTTCCCAAATCCTATACCCTAAATTGGTCTTTGACACCCCTCCAGGGGAAGTCTTTCTTATCCCTAAGAAGAAGGGTGATTCAAGAGGTCATGGATACCATTCCAAAGGACTATGCTTATATGCATTTATCATCGACCACTTAGGAGCAGGCAATGGATAGTAGTTAAGAAGACATAGGATAATACATTTGGATCTGGGATTAATCAATAAATAAGCATATTAAATCCCAGACACTCAGGAAGCACTGAGGATTCAAGGATTAAAAACAAAAACTTTCCTTAACCTCAAGGAGCTTACATGAAGAAGACATTTTATACATAAATAGATAGATATAATACATTTGTAGAGTGGATACATGTAAATAACACTTAGAGGAGAAGGCATTAGCAGCTGGGAGTATTAGCAAAGTGTGTCTTTAAAAATATAATGGTTAAAGGAACTTCAGAGACTATCAAGTTTCAAGATTTCAAGAAATCTGGGAGCTTGAAGTCACTTCTCCAGGGTTTAACAGGTCAAATTAAAGGAGGGATTTTAATCTGGACCTTTACTCCAGAGGATGGTTTCTCCATTGCACCATGCTGGTGCCTAAGTATCTATGCAATTAGTGAGTAAGAGGCTTACATAGATGTGACATTGTTCATCCTGCCAGGCCCTTCACATTACCCAATCTCATTCTGACCCCCCAAAACTTTGTTCAAACTGTCCCTATCCCTTCATATTCCCCCTTTCTACTCAGCTAATATATCTTTCACGATGAGGTCACTTCAAATAATGAGTGCTTATAATGAATTTTAAATAGAAATTGATTTACAAAAAGTCTATAAGTACAAACTTTTCAGAACTATTCATTGTATAAAGCTATTTTCAAAATTCTCAGTTTTCCTAAAAAATCAGTTCTCTTTGATTTAATTTCAACTCTAAAAGTTTAATATATAATTTCTCTTGGACACAAAAATAACTGATATTGCTTTGGAGACATATGGAGTTCTAATAATGTCCCCAAATAGTTTGATGGTTTCAGAACCCCAGACTTTCTGGTCAAAGTGACTGGGCAAGTAATATAGATATAGTAGAAAAATACTAAGCTTTCATCTAGACAGTTACAGCCCACTGGTGGGCTGCATATTTAAGTTTTAATTTTTAATAATTCTATTAATAATTTCATCCAGAGAAATAACTATAAGAATTATAGAAACCTCAATGACCTCATTAAAAAAGTCACGTAATTCCTGCCTTTCTGTGTCCCGCCAAGCCCAAAAGCCAGCCGCATATTAAAAGATGAGGTTTTTTATAATCTGTGCAGAGAGCCCAGTAAGATGAGCAAATGATTCCAATTTATAATCAAATGTAAAATTCAACTCCATCCTTTTGGAAATGCAAAACCCATGGTGGCTTAATTGTTGAACAACTACACATTTTTAAATGGTTTCATGAACAGTTTCTGAATTCTGCAGATTCAATGTTTAGTTTATGACTCTTTATTGCATTTTACCTATATATCCCGGGATGTGAGCCAGAACTTCTGACCCTTTAAAAATTCTGGCTGGTAAAAAACTGAGTGACTTGAGGAGGACTCTTAATCAGCTTTCAGATACATCATGTCAGGGAGAAGTGGGTTTTGCCCTCGATATCCCAGCATTCCCTCAGCCTAAGTCCTTGGCTCAGTTCCTAGACAGCTTGGCCCCTGACTCAAAAAACAGTACCAGAAGCTCACAATACTCATTTTTCTCCTCTTTTCATATTTATTACATTTAACCCTCCCCACCCCTGGCATCACAAACACATACACAGCAACAAGCAAAGAGCCTTGCAAATATTAGGTGCCCATTTCATTAATTTGGACTGATTCCTTCCCCTCTCCAAAATGCTGGTCCCATCTTGCCACTTATCTAAAATACCACCTCTTCTTCAAAGCTCTAATGCTACAGCTTCCATGAATCTTGCCCTTACCTCCAGCCCTCACCAAGGACTTCTTTACCTGAATCCTTACAATTCTGATACTGACTTGGTACTGAATTTTCTCTTTTTTCTTCTTCTTCTTCCTCCTCCTTTTTCTTCTCCTCTTCTTTTTCCTCACCTCCTTTTCCTCCTCCTTTTTCTTCTCCTTTTCTTTTTCCTCACCTCCTTTTCCTCCACCTCCTTTTCTTCCTTCTCCTCCTTCTTCTTCTATCTCTCCCTCTCTCTCCCTCCCCCCCGTCTCTGTCTCTCTCCCTTTCTCTCTGTCTCTCTGTCTCTGTCTGTCTGTCTCTCTCTCTATTTCTCTGTCTCTCTCTCTTTCTCTCTCTCTTTTCCCCTCTCTCTCTCTCCCTCTCTTATCTTGAAAATGATGTTGGGCTACAGGGACTATTATGTCCCCTGGGACAGCTAGGTCATGCATTAGAGTATCAGGCCTGGAGTCAGGAGGCTGGACAAGTCACTTAACTAAAAAAGGCACTTAACTGTCTGCCTCAATTTCCTTATCTGCAAAACAACACAACAAAAACAAGAGCCTTTGGTCCTAAGAATACATTCCCCGATTAACTTTGCCCCTCAGAATTCTTTTCTTTCTTCAAGTCTTAGGTCAAGTACTGCTGCCTTTTTATGAAGGCTTGCTTCATTTCCTCAGTCAAAAATATCCCTGCCTCTCCAATATTCGTACAGCACTAGATCTCTCCACTGTCTCCTTCATTACATATTTCATATTATATTTATCTATGGATATGAAATTGTTGTTTTATGTTTTGGTTCAGTCATTTCAAGATCCTATTTGGTATTTTCTTGGCAAATATACAGAGTGGTTTGCCATTTCCTTCTCTAGATCATTTTACAGATGAGGAAACTGAGACAGAGTTACATGATTTGCCCAGGGTCACACACCTAGTAAGTGTCTGAGGTCAAATTTGAACTCAGATCCTCCTGACTCCAAGCTCAGCACTCTATCCACTGTGCCACCAGGATATATCATATCTTCCTAAAAATAGAATGAGAGTTCTTAGAGGTCAGCATCTGGGTCATTTTTTAAAGCTTTGAGTAACTGTTGTTGAGCATAATGTTTTATGCATTATATGCACAATAAATGTTCGTGTAATATCCTTCATTATCTCCTAAGTTCTTTGTGGTTTGATTGGAGATAATTAGTTATGGAATTCACTGGCCAAGCCTCCACCCAATCCAACCCCATTTCTATTGCCATACCATATAAGAAACACATGAATATCCGAGAAAAAGCATTTAATTAAGAAATAAAAAATATAAATGAATGCCTTTGGGGGGTGTTGCTCATGTAGGTTATGTTATACATATGGATCTGTCTACATTTGTCTCACATGGAGGCACAAATAAACATCTCTAGAATTTCTTCCCCTTTCTTTTCTCCAAAGGAGACTTTGATTGATTCCATGAGGGTAAGCAGGAATTAAAGGCCTGAAGCTGGCCTCTCTGCTTTCTTCAGAGAATCCTGGTCTAGATAAGAATATACAGGCAAAATAAAGACTGAATGAGCTTTTCCACAGGGATTTCCACACATAGCTAAACTAAGAAAGAATATCCCAGATCTCACCCAAAGGAGAAATTCCCCAAAGTCTCTGACGAAGTAAACTGGGAATAGGGATGTGATTGAGGGCAGATTCCTCTACATGTCACTTTCTTTCCAGTCTCACTCCCTTGAGGGACCTCTCCTCAAGAGAATCTGCAACCATATGATTTCTCTCTCAGAGCTAGAAGCCAGAAGACCAAGATCCCTATTCTCAATTTCTCAATTTAGTTCTTCATGAAGGTGCAAAGCACTGAATAGCCTACCTGCAACAATAAAAAGAATCTTGTGCAAATAGACTTTGAGGGTCAGGTTACATATCTTTGCACCAATCCGCTATAATTTTAATGGTACAATTTAATAAAGTTTGTAACTGTTTGCCTCATCTCTGCAGTCACTGAGGAAAAGCTACAGCTCCTGGATAAGAGTATATCATGTATGTATGCATGTATGCATTATATTGCTATATATAGCATTATGCTATGTATGCATTATATTCTTTCTTCTATTTTCATCACAGCTCTGTTGATTCTTCTCCCATTTTGACTCACATATTTGCTTTTTAAATATACCACTTTGCAGAGCATTCATTAACAATCAGAATCTCTATGGTCAGACATAATGCCTTCTGAGAAATATAATGCAGAGAATTCTTTCAAATAAGTAATGAAATTTTTTCTCATTGGAGCTGTGTCATCCAAATAACTCATATTAATGATTGAATCTCTTGCTCCTCCACTTCCCTTGTCTCTCTTTCAGTTTGGGGGACTATGTGCATGATCCTCTTCTCCCAAAAAAGAAATCCAGGGATTTCTCTTTCCTAATTTGGAATCACACTGGCAGGAAATCTCAGGAACTTTCCCATTTCTAATAGAAGACTGGACTTTGAAATTCTACAACTTAAGGGTTTTGTAGAGTCAACCGTAAAGGAAAAACTCCCAATAGCCTTCCAGAAGCTAGAGGTCAAACTCTATCATCACTGAGACCATGAGTTTCCCTTCCTGGGGCTTCCACATGATAAAAATTATGTCTTCCTTTGTTGATATTAAATGATAGTCCAAGATGTTAACTTTTATTTTACAGAAAAGCTGTCATCTCTGGGCATTGGGCATGTGCTTATATTTTCCCTTTTTATACCTGCTAAGTTTAAAAGTATATGGCTCCAAGCATTAATATCTCCTGAGGTGGGGCCAGAGATGGGCTATACTCTGCACCCCAGGATGCTAGCCCAATCTTAATATTGTTAAAGGCAAAAAGTGTCTGTCAGAACAAGAGTGACTCTTCCCAAAACAACCTTAGCCAACCAATTCATCCATAGCACAAAGAGATGATGCTTTTTATATCTCTCACAACTACCCAACACAAACAATTTAGTGTTCATCAATGAAAACCCTCTCACCAGAAGTATGACAGAACATGTTGGTATCTTCCATAAACACTTACAAACAAAGGCCCTCAAAGAGCTCATCAAGTTGATCAGAGGATTTTAATGATCAACTTCATAAAGTACAATGAGGAAAATTAAAATTGGTGATCACCATAATCAACTACAACTCATAGGGCAGATAAGCCAGATTGATAAAGTGCAGATCTCTGTGAGGGAAATATGTGAAGTAATACATGCCAGACAGGTAAAACCACCACCATCTTGATCACTATCTCTCTTCAGAACTTGATGGAGAGTCTTGGGAATAGTAGTGTCCCTCAAACCACTAGACCTACTTCCAACTCAGTCCCTTCAGCCATAATTGAGAGGAGAAACCAGGTTGAACAAGGATTCCACCTTTTTCAGCACCATCAGCAATAACTGCTAACTAACTACCACAATAGGTAAATGAGCAGGTTAGGAGGGCAGAACCCACTACAGTATTGGCTCTGTTTCTATTCCAGTTTTCACATTCCTCATATAGGCCTTCATTTCAGCAGGACAATTTTTTCTACCTCCCTAATCAATTCATCATCACACTTACCACAGTGACTATTTTAAACTTTTTCAAGATTTCAAGCAATCCCTCTTCTCCACTTTTGACTAAGGACTTTGCTCATTTCACTATTAAGATCATTTTCTAAGATCTCCTTTTTCCCCCTTTTCCTCATTTTACATCATTCAGACATTTACCTTAGTGTCTTATCTTTCATTTCTACCTCAAATAAAGAGATGGTCTTTCTCTTAGTAAAGACAAATTCCTTTATATGCACAAGTGATTCCATTGTGTCTTGTATTCTCCAGCAATTGTCCCCTCTACCATCCCCACTGTGCCACCAATCTGAAATTTCTCCCCATCTTCTGGATGCTTCCATATTGCCTACAATCTGCTCCCAAGTTTCTGCGTTGTAAAAAGGAAAAGACTTACTTTTTCTGACCATTACCATCAGTTACATCCTATCTTCCTTCCCTTTCATAGCTAAATTCTTTGATGAAGTCATATACTCACTTTTTCTCATCACTCAATTCTAAATTTCTCTCTGTAAAAAAGCTGGCTAAGTATAGGAATTCCTTTCCTAGGGATTCCCTAATAAGGGATAGAAGGCTGGATTCTTGAATAACTATGTCCAGGCAATCTCTGGAACTTTCTGCATTTCTGATAAAAAGTTAGATTTTTATAATTTCAAAATTGAGAGTGCTAGAGTCAACCCTAAAAGGAAGAACTCTCAGTGGACTTCCAGAAACTGAACAGTCTGCTTTCAACTGAAAGTGGTCTTTACAGAGTTATCAGTGATTTCAATTGCCAAATCTAATGAAAATCTAATGTTCTAAATCTTCATCCTTCTTCATCTTTTTTTTTTTAATTAAAGCTTTTTATTTGTATAACACATGTATGGGTAGTTCCCCAACATTGATCTTTACAAAGCTTTCCATTACAAATTTTACCCCCAGTCCCTTCCCCTCCCCTAGATGGCAGGAAGTCCACTACATGTTAATAATGTTGAAATGCTTGAGAAGTTACGCAAGAAAAATCCTATCTACAAGAAAAAAAAAAGAAAAGAATCAGAGAAAAGCAACACAATGCAAGCAAATGTCAATAGAGATCATGAAAATGTTACGTTGTGGTCCATATTTCATTTCCCTCTCTCTGGGTGTATATGGTTTTCTTCAGTGAACAATTGGAACTGGTTTGAGACAATTCTTTGTTGCAGAGAGCCATGTCCATCAGAATTGATCATCATGTAATACTGTTGTTGCTGTGTATGATGATCTCCTGATTCTGCTCGTTTCACTCAGCATCAGTTCATGCAAGTCTCTCCAGGCCTCTCTGAAATCGTCCTGCTGGTCGTTTCTTACAGAGCAATAATATTCCATAACATTCATTTACCATAATTTATTCAGCCACTCTCCAATTGATGGGCATCCCTTCAGTTTCCAGTTTCTAGCCACTACAAAAAGGGCTGCCACAAACATTCTTGCACATGTGGGTCCCTTTCCCTCCTCTAAGATCTCTTTGGGATATAGGCCCAGTAGAAACACTGCTGGGTCAAAGGGTATGCACAGTTTGACAACTTTTTGAGCATAGCTCCAAATTGCTCTCCAGAATGGTTGGATCCGTTCACAGTTCCACCAACAATGTATTAGTGTCCCAGTTTTCCCACATCCCCTCTAACATTCATCGTTATCTTTTCCTGTCATTTTAGCCAATCTGACAGATCTTCTTCATCTTTCTTGAGTTTTTGACACTGTCATTCTCTCCTCCTGTATACGCTAGTTTTTTGGACACTGTTTCTCCTAATTCTCCTACCCATCTAACTGCTCTAGAATCAGTGTCCTATGCTGAAACATCTTCCAGATCACTTCCTTTAATGGTAAATGTCCCTTCCCAATGTATCCTGGTCCATCTTTCTTTGATCTCCATTCTGTCTCCTTGGTAATCTCCTCAGCTATTCTGGGTTCAATTATCATTTCATTGCACATTGTTGTCAGATCTATTAATCTAATCCTAAACTTCCTCCTGTGCTTTGGTCTCATATCACCAGTTGTGTTTTAGGCACCTCAAGTCTCATATCCTATAGACATCTCAAAGGCAATATGTTGTTTAAAACAAAACTCATTATCACAAACTCCCTTTTCCCAAATTTCCCCTTAATATTGAGGGCTCTCAGGATCACAATCAAGGTGTTATTCTTGACTCTTCACTTCTGCTCCTGTCTACTCCTGCTTTTCACTGTGAAGGGAAAATGAACTTTCACTTCACAATCTGTTGTTTAGTCTTGTTATGTCTATGTCACAATATCTCTCAGATTCTACCCATTCTCTTTACTCTCACTGCTACTCTGATTCAGAACTCATCACTTCATATGTGGATTAGCTCAGTAGCCTTTCAGCTATTCTCCCTGAATCAAGTCTTTTTCCATTCTATCCTGTCCTCCACTCAGTTGACAAAGCAATCTTCCTAAAGTGCAAATCTGACCATGTCAGCTCCAGTAAACTCCAATGACTCCCTGTTGCCCCCAGGATTGAATATAAAATCCACCATTTGGCTTTTAAAGTCTTTAACAAGCTGGCTCCTTACAACCATTCTAGTCTTCTTACTCTTTTCTGTGTTGTCTGCAATCCAATGACCTTGAACTTCTTCACACCTGACATTTCTATCTGACTGCTTTTTCACTGATTGTCCCCCATGCCTGTAATATACTTCTCTGGCTTTCTTCAAGACTCCACTCAAATTCTACTTTCTCCAAGAAGGCTTTCTCACCCTCTACTCATAACCCCCATTGCTTTCCTTCTAAGACTGCCTTTCATTTTCTCTGTATACATTTGAGTGTACAGAATTGGTAGCCTCTCCCATTAAAACGTGAATGCCTTGAGGGCTGGGACTATGTTTTCCTCTTTCTTTGTATTCCTTGTGTTTAGAAAAATGCTTATGACATACTAAATGTTTAATAAATTGCTTTTTAAGAGACTGACATGTGGGATAGATCACAATATAGCTAGGTGAATTCGGGAACTAGTTGAATGTCCAAACTCAAAGACTGATGGATAAAATGAACTTGGAGTGACTTCTGCAGTAGAAAGTGTTCCAGAAATCTATCTTTGACCCTATGATGTTCTACATTTTTATGGATGTCTTGAATGAAGTCATGGAAGGCATGCATATCCAATTAAAAGATGCCACAAAAATAGCAAGAAGAATGAATGTTATGGATGGCACGATGGATCCAAAAAGATTTTAAGAGACTATCAAATTCTGATCAAATTCTTATCAGCCAATGCTGATCAGATAAAATTTCAAAGAAATAAATATAAAGTTTTACACTTGAATTTTTAAAAATCCTTCTTCAGAGGCAACTAGGTGATGCAATGGTTAGAGCACCAGTCCTGAAGTCAGGAGGACCTGAGTTCAAATCTGGCCTCAGACACTTAACACTTCCTAGCTGTGTGACCCTAGACAAGTCACTTAACCCCAATTATCTTAGCAAACAAAAGGAAAAAAATCCTTCTTCACATGTATGAGGTGGTATAAATACAACTGGACAATAATAGTTCTCATGAAAACAGTCTTGGAATGTTAGTGCACTTCAAGCTCATTATTGTAACATGGCAGGTAGGAAAGCTAATGCAATCATAGACTACATTGGGAGAGGGGACATCGATGGAGAAAATTCACAGAAAGGTGAGCAGCAAGGTTAGAGGCCTGGAAACCCTCTCATATGTTGGCCAGTTCAAGGAATATGGAACCTGTAAAGGTAGAGAAAACACAAGGGGGATTGCAGAGTTGTCTTCAAGGATTATAACTTGAAAAATTGGTCTCAGAGGAAAGAAACAGGAGCAAAGGGAAAAAGTCCCAGAGAGACAGAAAAAAGTTAAGTGACCTATCTAAGATCATATATATAGTAAGTAACATATTGGAAAGCTTGATATAAGGGATACATTTTCTTAACAATGAAAGCAATCACAATATAAAATGGGTGACCTCAAGATTTTCAAGCAAATGTTAGCTGAACTTGTTGAGAATGTTGTGGAAAGAAAAATATTTGCTCAAGTATCACTAAGACTGGATAGACTCTGAAGTCCCTTATAATCCTAAGATTCATAGAATCCTGGCATATTGCTAAGAAACAGAAGAAACTGTCATATCTCTAGGCCTCAGTTTCCCCATCTGTGAAATGAGGGGATTGGAGTAGAAGGTCTCTAAGGTCTTTCTTCCATCATGGTCTCATGATCCCTATAAGCCTCTGTTCTTGGTTCCAGAATGGGAACAATATCAAACTCTGGCTGGGAGAGAGGGCTCAGGATGATGCTTGCTCATACAGGGAGTAGGTATATATAAAAATGCAAATGAGAGGGATTTTTCTTTTGGCACCCTGCGATTCCCCTAGTACAGATCTATTCCTCTTAGACAGATACAAAGGAAAATGGGCCTGGGAGGACTGGGCCCCTTGGGGTAAGAACTCAATAATAACATGACAAATGGCATGTGGGTTTAAGCCAAGTCCCCCATGGTCACAGACCCACAAGGAAATGAGGTTGACAGATGAATGCCAGTCCATTCCCCCCTCCCCTTTATACCTTCTCCTTTGAAATAACTCTGGCCCCAAAGAGGAAGAATAACAGAAATAATTCAAGGTTTTAAAAGCAAAGATTCTGTCTGCAAGCCAAATGGGCTGAATTTTTATAGGCTCGTTTGGAAGAGCATGAAAAATCCAGTTGTAGCCATGTTGCTAACTCCCTGAGTGCCTTGGGGGAGCCCAATGAATGAAGGGAGACCAAAACTAACCCTCTGTGTCAGTCTCCTGGGGCTGCACCCTGAGACTGAACAGTTATTGCCTAGAGCTGGCTGCAGGTTTCCTGGGCCCACTACCCACACTTCTTTGCTCCCCGTCTCCCATTCCTAGGGAGAAAAAGCAAGTAGATGAGATGAGTTGAACAACTGGCTGACAGCTGTATTAAGGTGCCATTAAGGAGACTAGAAAAGTTAAAGGAATTCTGAGATTTTCTTTCTCAGAGACTTCAACAACTTCCAAAGGAGTTGGGGTTCTGGGGCAACATTTTACTTGGTCAGGGTGGAAGGATGTGGAATGAAAGAGAAATGCAGAATGATCATATTCCTTTTTTATTCTAACATTGTGCAGTGCTTTAAAAAATTCGGCTAAAATAAAATGAAAAATAATTTATGTCCTAATTCTTCAGGATCAATAGAAACATAATTTCTTAAACGGCAGGTTTGTTGTGGCACTTTTTCCTCCCTTCTCCCAAATGAATGACCCGTCCAGGGGGCAATAATAACCTCTGTACTACTAGACTGGAATTTTGAATAGAAATAGGAGGGGAAGGTGAATACCAAGGCTTTCTGCCAATTTTTGGATTAGCAGATTTAGAGCTAGAAGTACCTTAGAGATCATCTATTTGAATCTCCTTATTTTAGAAAGGAGGAAGCTAGGACTAGAGAGGCAAACTGACTTATTACCTGCCTAATCTTTGCAAAGTCACTTAATCTCCATCAGCCTCAATTTCCTCTTCTGCAAACTGAAGGACTTTTATTAGATGGCTTTTAAAGTCCCTTCCAGTTCTTGAAATAGGATTTTAAGCAGCGATGGGTGAATTTGAACCTAGGTTTCTGATGGCCAAACCATTACAGTTCTGCTAGTTTAGACGGTGAATGGGGAGAAGGGGAAGCAAAGGGAAGAAGCATTTACAAAGTGCCTACTATGTGAGAGGCACATATTAAGTGCTTTGCAAATATCTGATTTCATCCTAAGACAAATGATTATTTGTCTCTCATATTAATAGTTATTAAAATTAGGGAGACCCCAGCTTTTTTTTCCCTGTTCTGTACCTTGTTCAATCACTTAAAGACAGAGCTGATGGAAGACAGGATTAACATTTTCCACATTCTGAGTATTGCTACTCCACCCCACTATATCAAATTTCTAATCTAAGGTGAAACTCCATGGGATGGCAGTTAAATTCTTTTGAATAGATTCTCCAAGGCTGGGGGTAGCTTAGAATCAAATGACTTAATCAAAGTTCATTTGAATAGGTTCAGCCTCCCATTCATTCTTTCATTAATTGTTAACTAATCAGAATTGATTGCTACTCTTGGGAACACTCCCTCTTCCAGGAGGCATATAAGCTATAGGTTTGCTGCCACAGTTGTTTTTAGTCTAAAAGAGAGATGGTCAAATGACTGTTCTTTTATTAAAATGTTGGCATTATTAATAAAATGATTAAATTACTCAGAAATTATGTCTGGTACTTTTTTAAATGCCACAATCCTCATTAAATATTGCTGGAAGACCAGGATTGGTGGTCTTGAAACCACCATGACAGTCTTCCCTTAGGGGAGGCTATAAGTTTATAGAACATAATCATGGAAAAATACTGGCAATGATATTTTTCAAAGGTTAGTACAGCTATTTCCCCCAAAATAGTATTTTGTCTACCATCCGCTTGTTTTACTCTCTAATGACATTCTCCTCCTCCCCCCGTAATATTTTGCCCTGGCCCTTGACAAGCAAATTGGCCAGCTCCTCAGTAACCACTCATAATTAGAGTATAAAAACCTTGTTCTCAGAAGGGCACGTTGGAGCATCTTCTCCCTTCCAGTGGGAGCACACCTTCCCACTGAGCACCCTTTTCCTGTGTCTAAATGATCCCCAATGCATCTCCATCCTTATGTGAGCTATTCTTTATAGTAGTGAGCATACCTGAATTGTATGTCAGGTCCCTCTCCACTCATATCTTCCCTTTCTCTTGCTTGCAACAAAACTTTGCACTGAACTGATTGCTGTTGTTTTTTATGTTATTCTCAGCATCCAAACTCATTAAGAGGTTGTTTTCTCCAACACCTTTCAATAGGTCCTGGACCTCTACTTGGACAAAAGTTGGGTACCCAGAGAAGAATTTAAACTATTGGCAGTCACATCTACACTAGGGGAATATGATTGTAAACCCAAAGGTCAACAGGAAACTCTACATCTTCCCAGGAAAATCTCCCTTATGCCAGAACACCAAATGAATATCCAAGATAAATATTTCCCCTCCTTCATGATAAATTCAGTACAATAGAAATAAGAGAAGGGGTTCTGATTGTGAATCAGAATCCAAAAAATCCAGGCAAAGTGATTCTCCATCATAGTGCAATACATTTTATTGATGTCATTCATTATACTGGCCTTGATAGAAACCACTGGAATGCCCCCAAAGCACCTGGCAGATTCAATCCTTCTTTCTCCAGTAGTCAAGACCATAACATATCTATAAGCATTTCTGTCCATAAATCCACCAGCATTTGCATAAAAATCATAGACTAAAAAGCTCTTATGCTATTGGCTTTCTCTTTCCTCCCTCAGGAATAATAATTGAAAGGCCTAGAGAGAAAAGCTATTTGTACTTGAGTTAATGACTTTCCTGACAGAGGATATGAAGCTCAAGGTTCCTAGGATAAACAAAATTTGATTCAGCTTTGCCTAATGCTGATTCTGACATCTCAGCTGGCCAGTGAAGGACTGTAGCCTTAGCTTATCTGGAATAGATTCTCCTGAAAAGGGAAAATTTCACAGGATGCCAGACATTGACACTAACTTACTAAAGAACAGGTAGTCCACTATTGGGCATCTGCCAGTCAATTCTCAGTTCTGAAATTCCACTATCAGAAAATCATTTCTTTGCAGTGACTCTCCAAATACCCCCTGAAATGGAGAGGAACTAATTATTTTCTCAACAATCAGCAGTCAGATGTGAATTCTTAATTCAAAAGTTTCCTCTCAGGAGTCCAACTGAGACCCTTCCCTGAAGAATAAGAGTTTGGGAGGAGAGAGAAATACTGGCTCATTTAGAAGCCTGGTGCCTGCTGAGGGATTGTGGGCTTGAGCAGGTAGAATGGTACAGTGAGTGGCAATGGGCCCTTGGGAGAGGGGGAGAATGAGTAAGGTATAGAGGAACACAGAAGGCTAGAAAGAGGAGGCTGAATATACTAAAGATACCTTGTTTTGACCTCATTATTTTTTGGAAGTGCCATTTGACTTTTCTGAGATTGACTGCAGTTTTAACCCCTTCTGAGGCTAATGCTATTAACTCAATTTCTTTCTGAATTCACCCATCAAGAAAAAGAAAATATGTTATCTAAGAATTTCTCTTCAGAGGTCTATCTCAGTCTATCTATCACTGTCTTATGTTTCGGTGTCTCTCTCTGTCCTCCCTTCTCCCCCCCTTCTCATTACTTTCCCATCTCAGGTAAATATAGAGATCCTACCTTGACCAAATAAGAATTCTGCTTTTTTTTTTTTTTTTTTCCCCATACTCAGGACTTCCTTGAGAAATACCAAGATGAGTATCTCTGATTTGGCACAGATTTACAGCATCTAATAAATTATGTTTATGGGAAAGCTTTTTACCTGAAGGGATCATAATTCATTTCTGATCAATATCCGATCAATCCCCTGCTTTGCTCACTGCAGATATTCCATATCTTTCAGGAAAGGAGGGAGTGGTGAGCAAAAGGAAGACAATCTGTTTATTGGAAGAAAATGGAAAAATAACAAGCCAATGCAACCACTTAAACTGGGGGCTGTGTCAAAAATCTGATTTTTAAATTTTTTTAAGTGATTTTGGCAATGGGACATTTCCATTTAAGTGAAAGATAAATGTTCCCAGTTTGGGAATGCTTTTGGTCTGAAGGAGGAAGGATGGGAAAAGACCCAAACTACAAAAAAAAAAAAAAAAAAAATCTATTGAATGGACTTGAGCCAGAAGATATGTGTAGTCTGCAAATATTTTGTGGGACAGAAGATATGTGTGGTCTGCAAATGTTCTGTGGGACTCAAGATCTTCCTTCCTGATTGCTGATGCTTAAATTTACATCTTTTGCTGTCACGAAAGTAAAATTCTTAAACTCACAACATGTTACAGTGAGAAATGTATTGAACTGGGAGTAAGGAGACCTGAATCATCATTTTGGTTCAGTCACTCTCAGTGAGTGAGGCTGGATAAGATCATATAATTATATCTAAAAATATTATAAACATGATATTTAATATTATATAATAATAATTTTTACATATGTACCTACTATATGCTATCACTATGTAAAATTACAATTATTATCTCAATAGATTGGATAGACCAAATTTTGATCTGGAAAAGGCCTCAGAGACCATCCAGGTTAACTCCTCTTCACTTCCCCCACCCAATTCAACCTGTTTATTAGGAACCTGTTCTATTCAAAACAGGCACAGAGTCCCTGTCTTTGAGAAATTCATGATTTTCTAAATGTATCTTTTCTGTATTCATTTCTGAGTCTCTCCTTCCTCACTTCCTATCCAACATGTTATTCCTTGTAAGAAAAATTTAAAAATAAAAAAGAGAAGGAGAAAGGGGGAGAAGATGCTTAGCATACTGCAATTAGACCTTGGTACATAATCATGTAAGCATACATTGATTACATCTGATGGCATATGTAATATTGCACAAGTATAGTCCCCTACCTCTATGATGTATTTCCCCCATTCTTCTTGGAATTCAGTATTAATGGGATAACTCAGCTGGAGTTTAGTGTGAGACAATAGTTGGGTTCAGTGTGGGTCTGGAGATAGCATTCAATCTTTGACTGCATTTAAGGCTCAGTCCATGGCCGAGTTTACAAGATTAAGGTTCAGCCTGAGTCTATCTGTGATTAAGGTGAGGGATCCAGTCTGGGGTCAGGGTTAGGGTTCATTCTGGCTTTTCTTGCCCTCAGAGTCAAGAGAAGGTAGACTGAGAACTAGCTGTGTGCCAGTGTAGACAACCAAGGACTTCTTGGACAGCTCAATTCTCAGCACTCAGGGAGTTAATCTGAAGTTCTCAGACATATCTCTTACTCAGGAAATTAATCCCCTTCTGTCCCAGTTCAGATGTCACAGGATCCGGAGGCTTCCTAGCCCCCATACCACTTAACTATTAATCACCTTGGGAGAATTGGAAGCAAATCCATGGAGACAGATTGATGAGATAAAGGATCAAACCTAAGATCTTTTAAAGATTAGGATCTCTACTGACCATAATTATGTCTGGGATCTTAGAAGATAACAAACTACCCAGAAAGAAACATTTTTTAAAAATGGGAATCTGGACCATTTCAGGCCTAGGAGGTATTTGCATGATCATAATTAGAAGAATGGAAAGCAATTTTCCCCGAATCAGAATTCTCTCATCTCATTACAGATTTGGAATAAATTCTCTGCCTCTCTGTCTCTGTCTATCTCTGTCTCTCTGTCTCTGTCTGTTTCATTTTTTTTTTTTTTTTTGCTGAGGCAATTGGGGTTAAGTGACTTGTCCAGGGTCACACAGCTAGGAAGTGTTAAGTGTCTGGGCCAGATTTGAACTCAGGTCCTCCTGACTTCAGGGCTGGTGCTCTATCTATTGTGCCACCTTGCTGCCCCTCTGTTTCTCTTTGTCTCTCTCTCTGTCTCTGTCTCTCTCTGTTTCTCTTTCTCTGTCTGTCTCTCTCTGTCTCTGTCTCTCTCTCCCCCTCCTTCCCTCCCTTCCCCCCTCCCTTCATTCCATTCTTTCTACTCCACTATGTCAGATGCCAATTCATCTTTTAGGAGTTGACTTGGGTGCATTATTTTCAGAGATAGACAGGATAGACAGAGATCAAAGCAAATTATTTAGGATTGCCAAAATGCCCCATGTTTGCATTCTTCTGTAAATAAGCAGTTGTAAACAACATTGATCACCGGGAGATTTTGAAGTGGCAGAGCAATTAGCGAACGAATAAAAATGATCTGTGGCATTTAAATATTCTCCCCACATGCCAGGTGACAGACAACTGTAGCAAGCACCCCGTAAATTATTCATAGAGACAACAGTCCCCCGAAGATTGGGCAAATCTGAGCAATTACTGCTGAACTCCTTGGATGTACACTGGACTCAAATCAATGGGCTCCTCCAGCCTCCCTTTGTCTACTTGTTCCTCCACCCCCACTCCTGCACACACCCAGGAAGAGGAAGAAGACTTCTAATTTTTCCAGCCAGAGCTTTCAGTTTTTCTTCCATCTGATCCAAAAAGGTACTAGAGGCATATATTTGGAAAAAACTTGAGAAGCCATGGAGCCCAGCTTCATTTTACAGATGAGAAAACGGAGGTATGTATACACTAGTTACACAAGTCACACAACTTATAAACATCTGAGGAGCAATTTGAAGCCCAGGGTCCCTGACTCCGTCTAAGACCAGTGGTGGGTCCACAGCATCAATTAGCATTCAACATGCCCTTTACTCAAGTACAGATCAAGAGTGGATGAGACACCAGAGTAATAGCTGACGTCTCCAAAAAGCTTTAAAGTTTACCAAACACTTTATGTACATTATTCCAGTTGAGCTTCGTATTCCAAGGACTACTTCTGTCACCCTGAAGAAGTTAAATGACTTGTCACACGGCTAGTAAGTGACAGAGATGAGATTCAGAGCCCGCTCTTCCACTGCACAATACACCTCCCTGAAAATTATTTCTTCCCTTCCCCCTCGGAATAAATGATCTCTCATTTGGAGCCCTACCTTTGTTCCTCAGAGCCCAGGAAGCTGCTTCTTCCTGAGATGGTCCCGCCTTTCAGCTCTAATCTCTCAAAACACACAGATAGACTCTCACACTCACACTCACTCACACACACTCACATACACTCACACACACACACACACACACTCACATTCACACATACACACACACACTCACACTCACACATACACACTCACACGTACTCACATATACACACACACACTCACACTCATACATACTCACACATACACACTCACACACACACATACACACACACTCACACACACAACACACACACCTACACCCCAGAAAAGGGAATAACAAGACCAGGAAGTCAGAGAAGCCACAATCCAATGGGATTTGGCCATTCATAGCACCAGCTTCTGGCTGCTCTAGGCCCTGGTCCATAGATTGCTTTTTCATGCCTCCCCCTTAGCTCAAAGACAAGTGTGGGTTTCCCATCTGTAATCTTGCCTTTATGGTTAATTGAATAAATACACACTGCCTGTACTGCAAGTGTCTCTATATGTGTTTCTGGATGAAAAGTGACAATTTTCTTAAATTTTTCTGACCAGGCTGCTCCCTTTAGCAGCTTTTCCTCCCCCCCTTCTTCAGTCAAGGAAAATGTGCATTTCAACTGAAGTGCCTCCCAATGACCGCAACAGCCAACTACTAATTCAGATAAGTGATATATTTCAGTGCCCAACTGCTATTCCCAAGGATGCACATCTCAATGATTACTCTATGCATGAAACTTTGAGAAAAGCAAATAAAAATTTTCATGCCTTGGTTCTGTAAGTTCCTCTGCCCTGGAGGAAATAGTAGGATGGCCTTGTGGTTAGAGAGAAGAGGTAGAACAGAATGGGTCCTGAAGACCAGCATGGTGTGGGCAGTATAATTATCTCACAGGGATTAGATGCCCCCCAGGATCTAGAAAATCCATATAAAAAATTTTGGACCTCCCTTTGTACCAGAGAAGATCTGGATTTTTTCTTTTTCTCTTAGGGGATATTTACAATATCTTATTTATAAAATTTGGAATGATATTATATAATAATCTCTAACTTTATATACACACGTTATGTATACATAAATGTGTGTGTGTGAAATGCATTTCTGACTTCTAAACTTTCTTCTAAACTTTTCCAATGTCATGTGCTGACTTTTATGTCTAGTCTGTGGCTTCCACAAAACTTTCTCAAAAATTTCCATTAAATATCTTATATCAACCTGAGATATATTGAAATTGTGAGTGGGAAAGTTGTGATGTGGAAGGGATAACTATATAGTGAAAATAAGGACAACAATGATAACAGCAATAAAAATAGCTGGCATTTACATAGTTTTTTTAAAGTTTGCCAGATATGATTCATGCATTATCTCATGTACACTTTATAATCATTATGGGGTAGATAATCCTATCTCTGTTTGATAAGTAAGGAAACTGAGGCTTAGGATAGAGTAAGGAATTTACCCATTGTTACACAGTTTAAATGTTAAGACTACAATTTGTACTCTGGTCTTGCTGACTTCAGATCCATCCTTTCATTCCATACTTCCTTTCAGAAAGAGGCAGGAAAGTGAGGTGGTCAAATAGACAGAGGGCTAAGCCTGGAGGCAGGAAGATCTGAGTTCAAATTTAACCATAAAATCTTAATAGATGGGACCTTGAAGGAGACAGTTACTTCTGTCTGCCTCAGTTTCTTCAGCTATAAAATGGGAATAATAATCACATTTACTTTCAAGGGTTATTGTGAGGATCAAAGAAGGTATGTTTGCAAAATACTTAGTACCATATAGTCAGGATATGAAAACTAGCTATCATTATCATTATTATTATTATTATTATTATTATTATTATTATTATTATAGAGCATCCAGTAGTAAACCTGGTTTCTACACCCAGCTCTGCCACTGTCTACTTGTTCTCGGTCAAGTTGAATTACCTCCATGATCCTCAGTTCCCTCATCTATAGAATGGGGAGATATAATTCTGGAGCAAATGAGCTTATGGACATCAAACATTTTATATCCTCAAAGTACAATGTAGATGTGAACTGCTATTTTTATGCAGCATCCGGATCTCAGCACCAGGGTTTGCTGGGTAGGTGGGAAGGAGGAGAGAAGAGTGTTACGGTACAAATTTCTTAAGGTTATATAAGTTTCCTCTGTACATCTCTCTGACTGTAGTTCATGAGCCCACATAAAGATACTTTTAAGTCAGTCAGAAAGCATTCAAATGGCTTAAAACTAAGGTGTCTATTAAAACACCCTAGTAAGGCACGAAGCCTCAACCAGAAAAGAGAAAACAGATGCAGAGCACATTTGTTGTGAGAAAGGCATGTAGGAAATACATGTGGCCAAAGCAGCTCATGGCTTCCTTCCTTCCTTCCTTCCTTCCTTCCTTCCTTCCTTCCTTCCTT
>JAJPUD010009828.1:11397-69519 GCA_023553655.1 Myrmecobius fasciatus | reverse complement strand
AGAGAATTTGAGAATTAAGAATTGAGATTAAGAAGAAAGACTTAATCCAAAGGAGGAATGAATTTGAAGGAAAAAAACGGATTAAAGAGTATGCACTTGAAGGAAAAGGAGACAGTACAGGGAGGGAGGGGGAGTAAAGAGGACTAAAAAAAATTGACAAGAAAGAGCAATTAGTGAAACAAATTAGAGCTTAGTAAGAAAAGAACTCCTTGTTGAGACAAAAAGAAGAAAGTTGGATATCATTGTCAAGTTCTTGAGAAGTGATAACCGACTGTTAAAAAGGTCTTAAAAGGTGCTTCAGAGGAGAGATGTAAACAATCACTTGAAGTGGAAAACAAACCAAAAAACCAAACCTAGGGCTCTAAATCCTAGTCCTGTAACTGTGTTTTTTTTGGTGACATTTGAGTTGTGAGTACAATATTTGCAATTCTACTCCACACAGTAACTACTAAATTCCAATTATAAATTAATCTCTGTCTTAGAAGAGAAGAAGGAGGTTCCAAAAGTGCTCTCCCAAGGTCTTGTCAAAATAGATGACTGCTTCTCCCTTCTGGTAATTCACACAAATACAAATGATACTGCAAAAAGGAACCTAGAAAGTACTGCCAAAGATGATGAAGTCTTGGACAAGAAATTGAGGAACCTAAGGGCATAGGTTGTAATTTCCCCATTGCTTCCTCCTTGAGGACAAGGGATATAGAAGTGAAAAATAGATTTGTGAAAAGAATGGCTGCCTAAGAAGGCATTGTCTGAAATTGAATTTGTGGAATACTTCTTCAAATATAGTTATGGCAGACTCCTGGCTAAGGATTGGTGCATCTAAAAAAAGTCTGATAAAAATATATTTAAGTGGTGTCTTGAAAATCTAATTAAAACAGCTTTAAATACCATTTAAAAAAATGGCAAAGGGAACAAGACCAATTATACATCTTCACCAAACTAAGTAACAAAGAGAATAGCTAGAATGGAGGAAAAATAACAAATGAGATCCCCAGAGGTTCATAGGAGACAAATTCTCCCCCTCTCCTAAGTAATTAGTAATAAATTCTTTGTAATATTATATATCTAAAGTTTAGGAAAAAAGGAAGAGGAAACCTTAATGCAAGGAGGCAAATTTGATCCAAGAGGTATCATTGGCATTTGTTGGGATGAAACTCACGACTGGAATATGACTCTGGAAAAACATAACATTATTATTCTTTTTAAAGCAAGATAACAAATGTAAGGAAATAAGAAGAAAAACCATTGGGGAAAATTGTTTAAATAGAGATCAATGAGGAGAAAAATAAGAGCAATTTTGTTATCAAAGTTTACTTCAGACCACCCAGATGGAAAGAGGGAACAGATAAGAAATTTGGAGAATAGAACACAAACCAGGTTCCAAGACATCTTGTCAGTTGTGGGATTTCAATTATCCTAATATAGGCTAGAGTTTTCTCTGTGAAAAACAGTAGTTAGTGATATTTTTTCTTTAACAAAAGAATGTTTATTGAGAAGAAATAGTAGTAACTGACCTTATTTATTATGGAGGCAATGGGGTTAAGTGACTTGACCAAGGTCACACAGTTAATAAGTGTCATGAATCTGAGGCCAAATTCCTGACTCTGGGATGGCTGCTCTATCCACTGGACCAACTAGCTGCCCCTGCAGTAACAGACTTAATATTTTCTCCAACATCTGGGAGCCTGCTTTCCTCTATACCACCTTGGGGGAGATAATAAGTTCAAGCTTAAAGTAGTTCCTACTTAGCATTTGTCTCCTCAGATTTATGAATTTGAGATAGCTCATCGGTGACTGTCTATAGTTCCCTCTTTGCTACCTACAATCTCTGCTACAACAGTGTCATGCTCTCAAACCCACATGGGTTTGGCTTAGGTAGGGAGATAAAGGGTTTAGACTAGTCTATCTCTTTACTCAGAAGCATATAGTATATTGCACTCAAACACAAGAAGAAACCAGCAAGATTACCTAATAACTTGTTAACTTGCCTTTGAATAGTACTTAAGATGTTTACAGGGAGTTCAGGAACTTGGATGAAACAAAAAACACACCTTTATCTTCACTAATTTCTAACCAAAATTTGGCTTTTCTTTTAATTGTGAATGTAGTACACAAACATTCTGAGAAGCTATTGACAGACTACTGAAGACACACAGAAAAGTTAAAAATACACATTTTAGAAAATAGAAGATGTAAAATGAAGAAATTTTGTCTTCGTCTGATTTTCTTTTAACATAGAGAAAATAGTTGCTGGGATAGAAATGATAGGAAACTTAGAGGATTACTAGAATTTTTAATGGAAGAAGAAAACTCCAGGAATAGCTTGACACCTACCCAAGATTTTGGGAGAGATGTTTTCAAAGGGCTCAACACAAAAACAAATTGGATTTTCTGGAATTAAATCCTATAAGAAAAGTCAGAGAAAGTTTATTCCCAAAAGTAAATTCTGAAGATATAAAGGAAAATAATCCTAATGGGGAAGGAAAAAAGGGAATTATTTAAAGGGGCAGATGTAGAGAGTTTACCAACCAACCAAGAAATGAAGTAAATGGAAGGAAGGAAAGGTAATAGACATTGAATATAAAAATAATGTCAAGGGGACCAAAAGTCAGGATTATTTGAGGTTGATAAGGAAAGATAAAGACAACAAACATTGATTTCCCCATTCCCCCAAAAAAGCTATACAGCATTGGGAAAAGAAGAAGATGAAGGGATAGGATAATGGCTTCAGGTAGATGGGATGGTGATATTCCATGTTGATGGCATGAAAGCAGACCTGTTCAGTTTTTCTTTTGCTTCTGTTTTCTTGACCAAATCAGATGGTTCTTGCAGTAGGACAAAATTAGCTAATAGGTAATTGATATCCAAGATAAGTAAGGAATTAGGAAGAAAGAGTCTAGCTTCTCATAAGGAATTCAAGTCACTTGGCTAGATAAACTACATCTTTAGCTAAGGAAAGAACTGGTGGATGAGATTACTGAATTACCACCATATTTTAAAAATTGTGAAATTTGGGAGAGGTGTCCTAGGAGTGGAGAAAGATAAATATGAAAAAAGGGAAAGTGAATAGAGTAAGGAAATTATATATTGATGAGACTGATTTCTCTTTTCCTGGACAAGTTCTTGCATAAATATCAAAGTGATGACTAGTGAGCATCTAAAAATGGTAGCAATGGAGCAGCTAGGTGGCACAGTGAATACAGCACTCGCTTCAGAGTTGAGTACTTGAGTTCAAATTCAGCCTCAGACACTTTCTAGAGTATCTAAGGGCATAGGTTGTAATTAGTGCAAGTCACCTATACCCATTACCTTCAATAAGTAAACAAATAAATGAATGAATAAAAATGGGAGCAATCATAACAGATAGCCATCATGGTGTCAACAAGTCAGGTTATAACTGACTTACTTTATTTCCTTTTCTATAGCATTCCCTTCATTTGCCTGGTCAGAATACCAAAATAATATGAGAAATTTGATCAAATGCCTAGTTAATATATTATTTTTGTATAAAATATGGAAAGATGTGAATGAGGGGTTAATTCAGAGTGTGTTGAAAGGCCAAAGAGTGGTTTACTGGTGCAATCTAAATTTGGCAGTAATTTGTAGTGGAGAGCCCCAGATATCAGTGCTTATCTTTAAGCTGCTTGATCTTTTTATCAATGATTTAAATCAGAAGTTCTTAAACCTGACTTATAGATAGGCTTCTGGAGATTTGTGAATTTGGATGGAAAAGAATGCATCTTTATTTTAATATTACTGGTTTCCTTCCTAATCCTCCCCCCCCCTTTTTTTTGTTATTGTTGTTTAGTTATTTTTCAGTCTCTCATTTTCAAGCAGCACCTTCTACAGGAAGTATCTCTTTCTCCTGATCCTTTCCATATACTAATGCCCTTTCCCCCACTACTTTATATTTAACTGGGTATATATTTATTTTCTTCATATGGCTTCTACATATAATTATATATGTATTTGTAGCCTTCCTTAATAGCATATAAATTCCTTGATGGAAGAGATTGTTTCTATCTTTCTATTCGCACCCCTAGTACCTAGCATTTGCGCTTTGCACATGGTAGTCACTCGTAAATGCTAGTTGATTGACTAATTCATTGATTGAATATGAAGATTGAAATTTACTAAAGATAGAGAGGGGTCCTATAAAATGAAAATAATATTAACTTATCAGAAGTATAAGTGTTACTTAGTTGTTTTTTTGAGCCTCAGTTGTAGCAGTAGAATAATTAATCTTCATCCTTGTCACCTTTATCTGTGTGATCAATAGCACACCTTAATGAAAAAGTCCATTTGGGCTACTGTCTATTCTCTAGAAAAAGCTCACCTTTTCTGATACTAGCTGACCCTGAGCTTGGACCTCAGTAGCACCACCCTGAGATTCACTAAATTATCAGAAGTTTTAGATTAAGCAGTGGTATGAGTTGCAAGTGTATGTTCCCCCAGAGAAGAACAGGTAAAATAGTGTGGATGGTTAGGATGGGAAATCCCTAAAACCTATGCTTAATTGGGACTGGAACATGAAGACTCAAGGCTAACAGATTCGGGCTGGACTCAAACCAGAATCAAATATATCCAAAAACATTTCATAAACTCTTATGCCCTAAGTAATTATCACTTAGTTTTCTTAGTGTTATTCATTTTTTCATGTGGGAAAGCTCCCAATGACACAGCTTGCTGCAATGAAGTCCCTGTTAGTTTTCTTTCCGAAGAATTAGAGAGGAATTTTTAAAAATTTGTACAAGTCATCTGGGGAATTTTTATAAATGACTTAATTTAAAAAAAATCTGCTGTTATAAAAAAAACAAAAACAAACAAACAAACAAAAAAAAGTCTTTGTATTATTTCCTGCTCCCCCCAATATGGATAGAGGAAGGCTGGTTGTTTGTAGTGAATTTTCCCTGGGAGATTATCATAGTAAAACAGCAGAGAAATGAAAGTCTC
The DNA here is from genome assembly GCA_023553655.1 of Myrmecobius fasciatus. Classification (NCBI taxonomy): domain Eukaryota; kingdom Metazoa; phylum Chordata; class Mammalia; order Dasyuromorphia; family Myrmecobiidae; genus Myrmecobius; species Myrmecobius fasciatus. The sequence goes on along the minus strand of JAJPUD010009828.1, from coordinate 64,566 downwards.
AGGAAGTAATTGTAGGATGTCCCTCCAGAGGTGTAATTATTGGTGAAAATGCCAGAGGGAGAAGGAGAACTTTGGCTTTGGAAATAAAGCCTTGTTGCTTTGCAAACAACAAAACTCCGGTTAGCCAAGGTGTGGTTTTGTTCTATTGGTCCATTTTGTAAGGATAGGGGATGCTTTCTGATCAGTGCATCTCTCCTCCCCTTGTGTCCCTGGGGTCTAGCATGCCTCTATTCTCTGACTCTTTCCCTTAGGAAGAAGGTGACTGTTTTATTGTGGCTGGCAGCCAAAGACAATCCACATGTAAAATTAGGTGCCTGGTTTCCTTATCTGTAAATGGTTTAATATCTTCTAAGATCTTTTCTGTTCTAACTCTATCTCCAGATTAGTGAGAGAACTCATCACCTGGTTAAGTGGTGACCCCCATAATAAAGCCTGTCTTTTACCAGAAGTAAGAAAGCTCACCAGTCTTTTCCATTGGACGTCAGACCTTTTGGTCACCATGTTGATGGTGCTTTATCTCCCCAGACACAGTAAAAAACATACCAGCTCCTTGGCTTTCAAAGCCCTTCCTATGTTTCTAGCCTTATTATATATTATTCCCCTTCTTCTACTCTATTATTCAACCAAAATGGGTTTCTCTCAATTGCTTATATATAGCACTCCATCTTTCATCTCTTTGCCTTTGCACTGGCCTTTTTTCATACCTGAAAATCACTTCTTTCTCACTTCTGCCTCACAGCATGTTGATATTTCTAAAAGAAAAAACTTATTTTCTGGATGCAACTCAAGTATCACCTATGTCTTAGGGACAATTTGTAACCAACTTACAACAGAGCATTCAGATATTGGTCTGATCAGCTGTAATTGGACACACTATAACTTGACTGTAACTTGATTCTCACATGGTGATGTTATTTTCGTCCTTTTAGAGAAGGAAAATCAACAACCAATCAACTAATCAAGTCTTTCAGATCTCCCTAATGGAGAATGATCACTTCTGTGTTTGACTGCCCTGTATAAAAGAAAAGCAAAATGGTAGAATGGGTAGAAAGCTGATCTCAGAGTCCAAGGTTTAGGTACAGGTGTGTCTCACACTTGCTGACTGTGTAATACTGGGAAGATTTCATCACTTTTGAGTGATCTGAGCAACTTTCTCTTTTAAAATTTTTCATTCTTTTAATATTTTATTTTTCTAGTTAAAGTAAAACTTTTTTTAACATTTATTTTAAAATATTTTTCTTGCAGATTCTCTCCCTCCCTCCCAACTCTCCCCTACAGAGAAAGCACATGTAAAAATAACAAAACATTTCCATAAAAGTCATGAAATTAAATTTTAAAGAATGCCAGGTGTACACTTTTTTGAGAGCCTATTGTTAAACATAATATCTAGGCAACTTTCTGAGATTATACTAGCAGAGAAGGAACCAACATATTACTAGAGGAAGTTTTCCCATCTGAGAGTCGCCTATCTCTATGAAATCATAGTCTAGTTTCTATCTGTATTTATTATATATTTGCTTACATATGTACAAGTTGTCTTTTAGGACCAAATTAAATAATTAAACATTCATTAAGTACCTCCTATGTGTTAGGCACTGGGCTAAGTGTTGGGGATACAAAAGAGGCAAAAGAAAATCTCTACCCTCAAGGAGTTTATAATCTAATCAGATCAAATCTAAACTTTTTGAGAGATAAAGTTCTTTACTTTTTGCTTTTCTTTTTCTTTCTTTTTTCTTTTCTTCCTTCCTTCTTTCCTTCCTTCCTTTTTTTCCTTCCTTTCTTCCCTTCTTCCTTCCTTCCTTCTTCCTTCCTCCCCCCCCGTTTGTCTCTGTCTCTGTCTCTTTCTCTCTCTCTGTCTCTGTGTTTGTCTGTCTCGCTCTGCGTCTGTTTCTGTCTCTGTCTTTTTGTCTGTCTCTGTCTCTCTGTTTCTCTCTCTGTTTCTCTGTCTCTATTTCTCTCTGTCTCTCTATCTCTGTCTCTATCTCTGTCTCTGTCTCTCTCTTTGTCTCTCTCTCTCTGTCTTTCATCTCTCTTTCTTACCCTTCCTATTTTTCTCTCTTTTCTTATACTTGTACTTCATGTTTATCATAGATCACTTTTAATAAAGTGCAATTGATCTTTTGTTGTAATACTTCAGGGTTCAGAAATCAGTCTTTGGTTTGTTGCTGTGGTAGTTAAAGCCTGGGATTTAGTGCTTAAAACACTGGGATGGGGATAGGGGGAGAGGAAGGGGAGGCTGATGACTGGTTTGTTCTTTGTGACTTTTGTCATATTGGACAATATCAAAGTAAAAGTTGACTAAAAAGGAATTGGACTCTAGAATTTGGGGTACTGGATGGAGTTGCTTTTCCTCTTTGACTCAGTCAGTGATTCATTTTATGACTTCTATTCTTTTAATCCTCTCTTTGGGAGGAGAGAAGATGATGGGCCAGAAAACACAGATGCTAAAGGAAATTTTAAATCTTGTGAAATGGAAAAGGGAGGCAAAAAGAATTAAAGTGGCCAACAGGAAATTCTGCAGTTATAGAAAAACAAAACATGATTATGCAACAAAAACAAAAAGTTAAGGGAGAGATTCTAAAAAACCTCTCATTTCTCTTGTGTTTTATGCTTGACAAAGCCCTATGAAATAGGTAGTTGAACAAATATTATTATCCGCTTTTCAAAAACTGAGGCCCTGGGAAATGAAAAAAGTTGTTATAGCTAGTTATATAGCTAGTAAATACCTGCCCGAGCTGAGATCGAAACCCAGATCCCTGTTTTTCAAGTCCTTTGTCCTTTCTCCTATTTCATGCTAAGTCTAACTGATTATTTTTATTTTTTCCTAGTTTGTGTAATATACTTGAGAATGGGGTGGAGTGAATTGATGCCAAATTACTGAGATATATCTTAACTATGATGATGATTAGTTTATCTTTCCTTATATCTTTAATATGAGCAGTTTAGCCTATTATACTCCCAACTTCAATACTAATAGTCTGTACTTTTTATAGTACTGGAAGACTCATGAAGTACCGGTAGCATCACTGGGATCTATCTTTGCCTTAGGCTGGGAGTTGGGAGGAATTTATTGGCTCAATACTGAGTCGATTTTCCTATTGGTCTTTTTCTGATTCTGGTAGTCTAACAACTGTGTATCTGTCTTGAGCCCTAGCCTCTCAGTGCCCAAATACATAGGATCATAATATAGCATAGAATTACCTGGCCCTTTCATTTTACAGATAAGGAAACTGAGGACAAGTGATCTGCATAAGGTCATGGAAATAAGAAACTTTTGTGCCACAGTTGCTGTCTCAGTCTCCCTCAGTTGCTGTTTCAGTTTCCCTTAATTGTGCTGCCCCAAAAATAGCAATCCCCACTTCCTGACCTTCAGAAATAATTGGATTCACATTCCAAAGGAGTTATAAAATCTCCAGATGGTCAGCCACGATATACCCCTTATCTATATGACCCAGACTAGTAGTTTTCTTTGCCCAGTTTCTGTCTCAAGGCTTCTTACTCCTTACCTGCCAGAACTGAATTTATGGTTTCCTTGGACACCAGATATGCTCAGCTGTTCCCATGAGTTCTTTGTTTCCCTGGGCTATGGAGATTATAAAATTCGTGATTCCCACCAGTGAGGTGCTGAATACTTTGTACTATTCAGTCGGCTGACATGCCTGTCAGTCTAAGTCTCTGGGCTGGACTGCGTGCTTTGAGACATGAGTCTCAGCAGTCCTGATCTATAGCTATGGATTCTGAACTCTCAATTAACATCAATAAAGCATTACCTAATTTCCAATGTGTGATACTGCCTCAGTTTCTCCCTGAGCATTACAAAACAACAGAGATGGGATTTAAAGTTGGGTCTTCTTATTCCCACTCCCATATACTTTCCACTATCCTATCTGGCATCACTGTTCTGAACCCCACTTTCTTAGTAACAAGCATTCATGATAATTTCTCCCTTCACATTTGAAGTCCAATTTTTTGCCATCTGAACTTTTACATTCCTAACCCACCTCTGCTAGGTTTATCATCCCAAAACTTTCAATCTATTTTGAACTTAATGAGGCAGCATGGTAATGGATAGCACATTCAACATGGAATCAGAAGAACTGGGTTTAAATTCTACTTTGGATACTTACTAGCTATGGAACCTAGATCAGCCTCCTTGTGCCACAGTTCTTCCATCTGTAAGAGGAGTGGCTTGGATGTAATGACCTCTAAGATTCTTTCTAGAACTAAATGTATATTCCTAGATATTCCTGCCTGTCCTATTTCTTTTGGGGCTGACCTGGCTTTGTATTTCTTGTTTGGATTCATATGCTCTAGAATAATATTCTCAGGTTCATATTTCTGGTGTCTTCCCAGCTCTGTTGATCTCTTTTTTTTAAATTTTATTTTTATTTTATTTGCATAACATATGTGTGGGTAATTCTTCAACAATAACCCTTACATAGCTTTCTGTTACAAAATTTTCCCCCCAACTCCCCACCCCTCCCCTAGATGGCAGGATATCCACTACATGTTAATTATGTTAAAATATTGGCAAATCGAATATATGTATACATATTTCCAAACTCATCATTGTTGTGCAAGAAAAATCTTATCTACACAAAAAATATATCAGATAAAGGAAACACAATGTAAACAAACATCAATCGAGGAGTATGAGAATGTTATGTTGTGGTCCACATTTCACATCCCTCCTCTGTTGATCTCTTAAGACTTAGTCCCCAGGTACCTTCATTTCATCCTGCTCTGGTGTTTTGATGTTCAAACCTTTGTTAAAACAGTTTAGCCTAATAGTGGCTCTCCTTCATATTTCCCTTTATCCACCTCTAGGCTTGCTTCTTGGGGACCTATGATGCATTTTGATATACAGTCTAAAATATTGCAATGGATTATTCCTCCGTTGATGTAGACTACAACTCCTCCCAAATTTTTAATCCTGTGATGTTCATGCTTTATAGCAAATATGCCAACATGATAAAGAGCTTGCTTCACATATTCCTTAGGTATGAATGAGTAAAGCATTTATTGGGCACTTACTGTATGCTGGACTGTACTATGCTAAGATCTGGGGTTACACATACAAATAAGACAGTCCCTGCTCCAAAGTAACTTACATTTTCTAGGGGAAAACAACAACTACAAGGGAATAATGGTTGTGGAGCATGGTTTTGGAGAGAGAAGGCAGAGACTATGGTGCTTGGACTAATAAAGCAATTGATTAGCGTGTCCTTGCTGAGTATCTTTTCTTAGCATTAAAAATTGTAAAGTTAAATGGTCTAAGAGAAGGCAAAACTTCTAAAACCTGGAGTCATAGGGATGGATCCTTTAGTTCCACATGCAGATGGAGCTGTTAGAGGTATGGAAATGTTGGGTTGGAAGCATATGCAGAGCATGGGAGGTAATATCAATGAATGGTGGAGGCAGTTCTAACTATTCTCTTAGTTCAGGTTGTATGTTGGGGTAAAATGAGTGCATTCTCCAGTGTTTGAACAACAAATAAAAAGACTTTGAATTTGTCTTAACACAGCAAGAGTACAGTGGAATTTAATTTCACTAAACTCCTCGCTTCTACTTGGTCTCCATATGGAAATGTGTCTGATCATCAGGACAGGAAAAAGTGATATTTGGACATGGTATTCTTGTGGCCTCCAAGACTCTACCATATCCTAGAAATCTAGACTCCAGGTGGCTGGGGAACTTTTCATGCCTGTAGATGACCAGAAAGTTGGGTCAGGGAAGCCTAAGCCAATCAGATTTCAGGAGCAGTTAGGTTTTCCTTGAGGGAAAGCCTTTCCTTGTGGGTGAAAGAAGAGAAGATGCATTAGGGAAATGCTGGCTTCTGAAGCATACATTGTAGTACTTTTATTATCCATCTGTTCTTCCTCTATAACCTGCCTCTTTCTCTTTTTAGTTATAGAAGTGCATGCTGTATTTTATATCATTTTTATATGCAAATTGTCATCGATAGCATGCTGCAGCCTATTTAAGAAACCAAGTGAATTTAAAAGGAAAAAAAAACACTTTTAAAAGAAAGGAAAACTATTTTCTGGATTATGACAAGCAGATAGAGGCACGGTTCATGGAGTTAGTACATAAATATAGATATAGCTTCTGGTTATACTGATGCTATATGTTATATGGTGCTACTGATGGTTAACAAGTTGAGTCTATAGAGTAGAAGAAAAAGACTCAGCTTCCAACACAGACATCTCAAGCAATCATTGGCCCCCAAAACTCATTTTTTTTTTAAAAAAGTTGACATTTTCCTGATGATTCTGTGCAGTTGCAATTAAGAAAATAAAATGGTCTTAATAGAAGAAAAGCCACAGATAACCCAAAGAACAGTAGAATAACAAATGGCAGGCATAAGAAAGTGTACTTAGTATGAAGAATGGTAGTAATGGAAGTAGGACTTCTTTGGAGTCAGAAGGACTGAACTCAAACTCTTCTTCCAATATTGCCTTTGATCTAGATCTTGCTGGGTTTGAACAGATGTCCTTAGAGAACACATCCAGTTCACATCCAGCTCCCTTTAGATCTTGTGATAAATGAAATTGGAATGCCAAACAAACAAATGCCATATGATCCTATTGGAGATTATGTAGACTAATTGAGGAGAACAAAATAGATGGATCTAATATTTGTTGGAGCCAGCCCATACAAGCTACAAGGACCAATTGTTAAATGTTCAGTGTTCAGTTACATCTTGGAAACAGTCCAGGTACAAATTAGAGCTTGATAGATTGTTCTGTTGCTTGTGTCTTAACCTAATAAAATAATAGGAAAAAGTATTAATAAAGCAATTACGTTTCAAAATATGTCATGAAATGTTTTTTCCTCTAGAAAAAGTTGTTAAACATTTACCAGAAGGCACCTTTGATGAACTTCAAGTAAAGTTTACTTCACCTTCAAGAAATAAACTTTTGACCTTCTTCAAATAATAGACCCATTGCTTTATATTAATTTTCTTTTAAAACAATTGCAACTTTCGGTGCCAAGGAAACTTGTTGAAATCAATCACTGTAGCAGAAGCAGAACAGAATTACAGCAATATTGTAACAATTATCTACTGTGACTCAGTTGTTTTGATTAAGACAATGATCCAAAATAAGGTTAATGGAATCAATGAGGAAAAATGCTATCTATCTACTTCCAGAGACAGAATTGTAAAACTCACAACAAATGTGCAATCACTTTGTTTCTGGTTTGGGATTTTTTTTTTTTTTTGAGGAAAATGGTAGCATAAAAAGTATTGTGGTGACTATTTTGATGAAGGTAGAATTCTTCCTGTCTTTAATGTCCCTGGTATATGGACTCTTAAGCCATGATAGCACGTCAATTCTGCTTCCTAAATCATACATTTATGTCTTCTCTCTCTCTCTTTTTTCTCTTTTTCTCTGTCTTTCTGTCTCTCTCTTTCTATCTATATCTCTCATTCTCTCTCTTTGTCTCTGTCTTTCTGTCTCTCTCTTTCTATCTATATCTCTCATTCTCTCTCTTTTGTCTCTCTTTTGTTTCTGTCTGTCTGCCTCTCTCTCTCTCTCTCTCTCTCTCTCTCTCTCTCTCTCTCTCTTTCTCTCTCTATCCTGTGTGTGTGTGTATGTGTGTGTTAGCACACTTCTTGGCACATTTTCATTCATTCATTCTAGAAGCAGTTTAAGGGCCATGTTAGACAACCATTTCTTGAAGTTCTATTTATTTTCACTTGGGTGTGACATCTTATCTATTTTTCAACAATAGAGAATATTGATATTCAGGCATTTCTCTGAGAAAGGAAGTCTAACTGTGTTTCGACATTTTCCAAATTCTCTTACTGAGAGGATTTTTGGAAGGGTCTTTATAAACCACCTAATGCAAACCCCTTTTTATAAGTGAGAAAATGGAGTAAGAGACTTGGAGTGACAGCTCAAATCACACACATAGTAGGAGGCAAAACCAAATTTATCTGAACTTAGAACTTCTAATTTGAAATCCATTGCTTTTCCTATTGTACCATTTCTTGGATGGCTCAGGAATCCACCAAGAAATTGACTGACCTGCCAAGCAGTCTATATCTATTGTGCCATTATTCTCTTTGTTGTCATTCAGTTTTGTCATTCAGTTTGTGACCCCATGGACCACCCCACAGCACACCAGGTCTATACTTCACTATCTGTCAAAGTCTGTCCAAGTTCATGCCCATTGTTTCCATAACACTTCCCACGTCATCCTCTGCCATCCCCTTTTCCTTTTGCCTTCAATCTTTACAACCTCAGAGTCTTTTGTAATGAATCCCATATTCTCTTTATGTGGCCAAAGCTTCCGCTTCCATATTTGACTTTCCAGTGAATAGCCTGAATTAATTTTTTTAAATATTGAATGATTTGATCTCTTTGTGGTTCAAGAGACTCTTAAAAGTCCAGCACCAGAATTCAGAAATATTGATTTTTTTTTTTTTTAGTGCTCAGCCTTCTTTGTAGTCCAACTTTCACAACCACACATTGCTACTGGAAAAACGTGACTTTGAATATATGGACCTTTGTTGGCAAGATGATCAAGTTGGATTTGAACTTAGAAAGATGAATCTTCCTGACTCCAGGTTTGGCACTCTATCTACTGCATTCCCTAGCTGCCCTCAGTATTTTCTAAATGATGTCATATACCTATGAATTATATAAAACTACAATTTTCAAAGAGCCAGCCAGATCTGTGGATAATCCAAGGGGCAATGGAGAGACACTTATTGGATATCAGTAGGCTGCTGCATAAAAATTATAATTTACATCATTGTCTAGTCTTGACTTCCCCTGCTGTAATGTTAACCCCTTCATAGCAAGTACCATCTCTCTCTGTCTCTCTCTGTGTGTCTCTCTCTGTCTCTGTCTCTATCTCTCACTCTCTGTCTCTGTCTCTGTCTCTCTCTCGTGTGTGTGTGTGTGTGGGGGGGGGGGTACTTAGCACACTTCTTGGCACATTTTCATTCACTCATTCTAGAAACACTTTAAGAGCCATGTTAAATAGCCATTCCTTGAAGTTCTTTTTATTTTCACTTGGGAGACCAGGACTGCAGATAAAAGCTATAAAGCCATCATCAAATGATGAGGACCCTTAAATCAGCATCCTGGAAATATTCCCAGAACCCAGAGGTGAATAGTGGGGGATTCATCTTAGGAACTTAATGGATCCAGAGAAATTGTCTTGCCTGGGGAAGTCCCAACTGAATGATAATAGATGTAGAGAATTTCTTTTGGAAGATTAAAGAGGTTTTTACATAAAATAATTATTGAAATCAGTTGCTTCCAAGTGGTATTCAGAGCCTTGAAGGCTCACAATTGAACATTTTAGACTTGGAGCCAAAAGGACCTTGAGTTCCAGTCCCAACTCTCATCATTCATTACATGGCCTCGGGCCAGTGATTTAACTTTTCAGTTTTTTCATCTACAAAATGAAAATAATAACAATTGCAACATTGATCTAACAGGGTTATTTCAGGAAAATGCTTTGCAAAACTGAGAGGTCTATATTTTGTGTCATAGGGTACTACCCTCATTCTCTGTTGAATTCTCCTTGGCAAATTGCAGACAATGATCTGCCTCCTAAATGAGGCTTTCTTTTACCAAGTTACTATTTTCTGCCTTTCATTACTGTCAAAGCAAATAAGCATTAATGGTACTGAAATGACAACGATAGGCATTCTCCCTCATTCCGATGGACAGCAGGTCAGTTCCCTTGCTCACCTCTGTGTATTCCTCCTATCTTTACTTTTTCACCCTTTCAGTCTACTCTTTAAACTACTGTCAGAATCATACAAATAGTGATTCAGTGCTCATAGAGGCTGAGAGGAAGAGGAAGGGGAACCCCTGGGCACTTACTATTTCATATGCCATCTGAGATTATTTAGATCTTTTCAGAGATATGTAAGTAAGGTGCACAAAGTTGGGATTTCAGTATTAGGGTTCTTAGGAAGACTTTCTCACTCTGGTGGCAGAAATATAAGACTAAAGTTTCCAAAGTTTTCTATGCCTCTTCTCCTAGGAAGTGTTAGTTGGAGGTTCAATTGAAATATTAATTATTTTATTAAACTCAAGCAGTAGTTGAGTGGGATGCTTCTTACTTGAGGCTGTGAAAGGTCACTATACAGCCAGAATCTGTAGGAAGGCAATGGTCTTAATTAAAGGATAGTATTGACATTTAACATTTCTTTTAAGGTTTTCTAGGATGATTTATAACAGCTTTCTAGGAATTCTCTGGAGGTTTTCACCTCACTCCCATAGCTAGGAGGGTCCAGGGTTGTTTTGTCCTTTGTTCTTGACTTGCATGTGAATTGGATTGAAGTGAGGAAGGGCTGTGCAAGGTCACCAGCCTCACTTTCCCCTCCTGAGCCATCTGGGTCCAGTGGCAAGACATAGATGAAAACAACTACAGATGGCCCTGGATGCAGGGAGAGACCTTTGAAAGATAAAGGTCTGTTCCAGGTCTCAGTTTGACTGAGGCCATTCACATTCAGTGGATAAGTCTAGGTAAGAAATGAGGTAAAGAAAGGCCTCTTTTAATTAGTAAAAAAAAAAAAATGTTTTGGCAATGTGATGAGAGAGCAGTTCAATAGCCTTCAAATAAATAGTCTTAGCATGAGACTTCTAAGACTTGAGAGCATTGTGTAATATTAAACCTAGCCTTAGCATTAGAGGTGATTGGAAATATGCTTCTAATTAATGCTACATAATATATCTGATATATAATTATATAAAGGAACCTTTCCAGGAATCCTTGCTGGGGGTTTACATACTGAGAAACCCAGATTTTATTTATTTAGTTAGTTTTCATACTGGGCTTTTTTTTTTTTTTTTTTTAACAATTGGGGATTATGGTAAATAACATCCCTTGTGCTTACCTCTAGAATTATGTTTAAATCAATCAACCAATCAATCCACAAACATATAATATCTTAAACACTATAGTTTAAACACTGTCTTAGGCAGTGATGATATAGACAGAAATAAAAGAAAAAACTTAAAAAGAAGATTCTTTATTTTGGGACAGCTAGATATTCTTTCTCTTTGAGTCAAAGCAAAATGTACTTCTCTGAACAAGCATTTATGTAACAATGGTGCTCCTCATATCCATGCATGTTACCCTGGGGAGCCAGGTCTACATAACCATCAGCTTCACTCCTCAGCCAAATACACAGAAACCAATGATCACACACTTTTTGAAAGCCAACTTGAGGTTGCTATGAATCTTTCCTCTTCTCAGACCAGTTCATTCCAGTAACTATTATTATGAGAGAAATATCTCCTCTCTGTATTGACGCGGTGGGTAATTTTTGTCAAATATATATTTACCACAGCACAGAAATTATGGAGGCAAAACCCCCTACGTTTTGTTGTTATGCTCAAACATAAATTCAGGCCTCAGAGAAAACCTGAACAACTATGAGAATTTGGACAAGGTCTCTTGAAGACAAAATTGTGTCAAAGTGATGAAGAAATATTTTATTTCTATATTGCAATTTTGTCCATTCCTCTTAGGCTATAAAAGTTAAAGAGAAAATAGATCCACAATCCCATGCTTTTTTCAATGTCATAAAAATTGAACAAACTTTACCAATCATAATTTTATACATTCCTTAAAGAAACAAACCTCATCAAGCCAATTTTACAGGTAAAGAAGTTAAGTTACAGATTAAACTACACTTGAACTACACTTGAAAAATTCATAATTAAGCTGATTGAAGAAGTCAAGGACAGTTGAGTTTCTTCCTTTGGCATCTTATCTAAGGCGATGCTTAAGGTTCTTAAGCAATTTTTACATCCCAGGGGACAGCTTTTGTTCAGGTGAGATTAACATCAAAACAGACTTTTAGTTAACTAAAAACTGCTGGAGGAAAGAGCCAGAGTCCCAGATAATAAAAGGAAATAAAAAATTTCCATAACACTATGTATCAAGCACTATTTTAATTTCAGTAGAAGAAGTGAGTTTTGTAGTGGCTACAGAATTAGGAAGACCAGTTCAAATCCTTTCTCTGACACATACTAAACAGTTAATTTGTTCATCTGTATCATGGAAGGCAATCCTATTTTCAAAAATTTAATTTTAAAATTCTGAACTTAGCCACCAAAACACAGATCTTTTCTGTATGTAAACTCTAAGACACAAAGAGTATTACATGTGAAATGACAAATCCTGATTTCATATTGCTTATATTTTGAGGGTAATATGTTAAATTTATTATGTAGCTTTTGTTTAAAAAGTAAGTTAAATGAGTTAAAAATATTTCAGTGATTCTGCAAACATATTTTTCCATATTAATGAAAAATCTAGCCAAAAAATGATAAAAGCAGAATTTATAATAGGCATCGGTCTTAGGATCAGAAAAACCTGATGTCCAATCCTGACTCTTACTAGCTGGATGACTTGAGGAAATCACTTAAGCTCTGTCTTCAGCAACTCTTGAGAACCTCACCTATCTACAGAGATCCATTTTTCCATAACAAGAGTGATTGACAGTGATAGATCCTTTTGTATTTGTTTATGTGTAGGGCAACTAGGTGGGATAGAGCGCTGGGCTTGGAATCAAGAAGATTCATCTTCATGAATTCCAATTCAGCCTCAGATACTAGTTGTATGACCCCTGGGCAAGTCACTTTACCTTCACTGATGCCTCAGTTTCCTCATCTGAAAAATGAACTAGAGAAGGAAATGGCGAACCATTGCAGTATCTTTGCCAAGAAAACTCCCCAATGGTGTCACAGAGAAGTGAACATGACTAAAATCACTGAAGAACAATAAGAAGTGAGTTCTGTGAACCCTGTCCTACCTCTCTTCCTTTTTTTGTCCTTTGATCCCTAACTGCATTTCTTCCTAGTACCTGTTTTCCCTCCCGCCCATATTTTATTTTTCCAAATACATGTAAAGATAGTTTTCAACATTCATTTTTGTAAAATGTTGTGTTCCAAATTTTTCTCCCTGCCTTCTTCCCTTTTACCTTCCCAACACAGTAAGCTATCTGATATAGGTTAAATATGTACAATCCTTTTAAACATATTTCCGCATTTGTCATGTTATACAAGAAAAATCAGACCAAAAGGGGGAAAAACATGAGAAAGAAAACAAACAAGCAAACAAACAAAAAAAGGAAAATACTATGTTTTGATTCACATTAATTATCATAGTTCTCTCTGGATGCAAATGTCATTTTCCATACCAAATCTGTTGAAATTGCCTTGAATCACCATATTGTTGAGAAGAGCCAAGTCCATCCAACACAGTTGATCATCACAATCTTGCTATTACTTTGTACAATGTTCTCTTGGTTCTGTGCAACACTTAGCAACAATTCATATAAATCTTTCCAGACTTTTCTGAAATCAGCCTGCTCATCATTTCTTACAGAGCAATAATATTCTATTATCTTTAAATACCAGACCTCATTCTGCACTGGTCACGTCTAAAATATGGTCACTTCTAGGTACATTTGCCTATCAGAACCTGCCTTAAAGAAAGAAGTTATTTATGAAGCTAGTGAAGGAGGAATAAGATATAAGCAAGAACTGACCTCTGAGAATCATAGAAAATGTAAATATTCTAAATGACTTTTGAGGTCAGTTATTCAAGGAGAGAAAAACAAAATAATTGCACTCAATAGAGGATTGTCTTTGTAAGATTAAGCATTGATGATTAATTCAATAAATATTTACTGAGTGCACATCTATTACAAATATGGAACTGTTTGACCACTCTGAGGGAGATGCAAAGATAAATGTCACTTAGTCCTCCTCCTTTGGACTCCCTAGCAAGTTGGAGGCCATTTCTTTTCTTTTCATTTCAATCTCTATCAGTCTCTGAATTGAAGGAAATTATGATCAAAGCCTTAGGGCTTTTAAACAAACCTTTACCAGGAAGACTTTTAGAGGATACATTAAATCTTTGAAGGCTACAGAATGAGGCAAATGCCTTCCCTCAGCTTGGGCTTCCAGGGAAAGATTTTTTTTTTTCTTAACTTATACTAGAACTTGACTGATTTTGTTGTTGTCATTCAGTTGTTGTCTGTCTCTTTGTGACACTATGGACTATAACGTTCATGAGGTTTTTGTGACAAAGATGCTAGAATGGTTTGCAATTTCCTTCTCCAGTGGATTAAGGCTAACAGAGAACTAGTATATGCCTGAGACTGAATTTGAATTCAGGCTTTATCCTTTGAGACAACTAGCTATCTCTGATTTTATAGTCTATGGTAATTCATCAGTCTTCTATCAAATTGGAACTCCATTGTTTTATTCTTAAAAAAAAAAGGCTTAGCAAGTTAATAATGGAAGCAATATTACAAGGAGAAACGCTAAAGTACTTAAAACAAAAATTTTAAGTCACTTCATCAATATCCAATTTTAAAGTATAACTAGCCACACCATTAAAAATTAGTATTGCCAAGTCAAGCCTGACAGTACCATATGAGCACACTAATAGCAGTTCAAAATGAGTTATAGGTACTTAAAAGTAATTAAAAAATGTTTACAAACCACTATTCCACAACTTGGACTTTTCACTAGTTTAGCTAAATTATTCCCTTTGCAATTCTTCTCTGCCTTAGTTTGGTAGAATTTTTGTTTCTAAATCAAGATCAGTTTCCTATAAATTCAAGGAATCAGAGTTTATTTTGTCTTTATCAGAGGGAATGGTGGTATTAGAAGACTCATCTTCATGAGTTCTAATTCAGCTTGAGATAGAGGGGGTGGGAGAGAGGAAGAGAGAGAGAGAGACAGAGACAGAGACAGAGAGACAGACAGAGACAGAGAGACAGAGAGAGAAAGACAGAGAGACAGAGAGAGACAGAGACATAGAGAAAAAGACACAGAGACAGAGACTGTCAAAGAGGGAGGGGCAGACAGAGAGTAAAAAGAGAAGATTTGAAAGCAATCCAACAAATCTGAGTTCAAAGCCAGGTTGGATCATTAGCTGGCCAAGGTCCTTGCAACTAATTTCCTTTTATGTGAAATGATTATTAGGACTGCCCAATCTACCTAGTGGAGCTGCCTATTGGAGATGAAGTCATGAATGTGAACTTCTACTTACTTGTTAGGTTTATGGAAATGGACTTTAGAGGTCCCTAATCCATTTTCTTCATTTTACTCATGAGGAAAATTAGACCCAGAGAGATGAAGTGTTTTGCCTGAAGTCACACAGCCACTAAAAGCACATAGTTATGTATATATGTATGTATGACATCATTATGAAAAGTGGGAGATAAAGTAGGAAAAATAAGCTGAGTCACTATGGCTCATTATTTTCTAAACTGAATGTGTTAGTTAAGGCTGCTCTGTCTATACTTTGACCTAGGGATGTTAGAGATAGGATGTTGCCTTAGGGCTCATGTAATCCAGCCTCTTCATTCTGCAGGTGGAGAAACTGAAGCAAAGTTATTAAGTTGCAGACTCAAGATTTGATGCCATAGCTTCCAATTCTAAGTTCACTTCTCATTCTGCTCCATTGCTGCCCTCTGCCAATCGAATTCTTCTTCTTCTAAGTCTTTTCTGACATGAGAACCAGGTTTGCTTTTTTGTTTTTGTCTTGTTTTTATTTTCACGTTGTAATGTCTATGTTTGAAATAAAGATTTATTTCCCATGGAATTCAGAAGATCGTATCTATGTAAATCAATAGTTTAGATTCTAGAAATTTGCTTTGGAAATACCAAGCTGTTAATGCGTGAGTTTTGAAATCCATCTGAAGCTGATGCTTTATCTTTCTTCATGGATAGATTAGCACATCTGATTCTAGTGTTTGATATTGAAATTAACATTTCAAAATTTCTTTACCCATTCTTTTTTTCCTTTAAAATGAAACTGTGTGTGTGTGTGTGTGTGTGTGTGTGTGTGTGTGTGTGTGTGTGTGTGTTTGGTGGTGGAGGTGGGGAGCAGTGTCTATCATGGATCTCCTTAGGGAAAAAAATGAGGAAAACTCAATAGGAGAAAATTTTTTGGAAAAAGCCCAACACTTCTTCAGGAAATAATATGCTTACAGATCTTAATCTGCTTTACAAAGACTTTGCCAGCTCAGTCTTTTTTTTTTTTTTTTTTTCAGTGAACTCATTTAAAAAAAATTTCCCCATATTTGTCATGTTCTGCAAGAAAAATCAGACCAAAAGGGAGAAAAAACCACAAGAAAGAAAAAGGTGAAAATATTATGCTTTGATCTACATTGTCTCTATATTTGTGCCTGGATGCGGATGACGTTTTTTATCAGAAGTCTCTTGGAATTGTTTTGAATCATGATGTTTCTGAGAAGAACCAAGCCTATCATAGTTGATCATCACATGTTTTTGTTACCATGTACAATATTTTCTTGTTTCTGCTCACTTCACTCACACTTACACACAATTTGTGTAAGTCTTTCCAGACTTTTCTGAAATCAGCCTGCTCATCACTTTTTATAGAATAATAATATTCCATTACATTCAAATATAACTTATTCAGCCATTCCCCAACTGATGGACATTCACTCAATTTCCAATTCTTTGTCACTGCATAAAAACACCAGCTCAGTCAAGACAACCACAACAGCCTCCCACCATCCCAAGTTCTCTGTCCTATAGTGTTCTTTATACTTGTCACAGGCATGGTGACCTTAAATCAAGGTCTTGACCCAGGAAGTTTGATTGCGCATGAGACAACTAGGCGTACTAGAAAACAATTTAGTATTTTTAGTAAAATATTTAATAAAAATTCAATGTCCTGTGTAAGAGACTTGGAAGAGTCAAATTGGTCTTGGAGTCAAGAAAACCTAGTTTCAAGCCTAAACTCTGACATGAAACAGCTGGATAATCATGAATGTGACTTTATTCTCAATGCCCAAGCAGCTCCCTAAGACCATAAGTCACAGACCAGTCTGCAGCTAGAGGATCTTGGTGTGAACTTTGGCTCTCTGTCACTTCTTCTATGACCATGGGTAAGACATTTCATCTCTCCTTCACTTGGAAAATAGAGACTTCTAAGTTCTATTGCAAGTTTTAGTCTATAATGAGATTTTCTACCTCTGACCAAATATGGAGCATTATGACTGAATAATTGAGTTGGCTATTTGTGGCTTTTGATAACCAGCTCTTTAGTAAGGTTGAGTTAATGATGGGTCATATTAAATATTCATGTTTGAGGAAGATTATTTCCTGGGATTTCAGATGGACATTTTAGTATGCACTCGAATTATGAATTATGAAATGGATGTGCATCCTCTTGACTAAAAAAGCATCATGGCATGATATAAAGCACAGATGCCTAAGCACCAAATGCCCCAGGTTCTAGTCCCAGTGACAGCACTATTTGGCTGGACAATTCACTTGAACTTTTTGTGTCTCAGTTTACTCATCTATAAAACAAATGGGCTGAACTGGATGATTTCTGTGATCTCTGCCAATTCTAATGTTTGATGATTCATTTTTTCCATTAATTGTGTTGTGTATTTCATCTTCCTTGAATTATTTGTTCCAAAGATTCTAAATTTTCTTAAAAGCACAAACCCAATTTGGGTACACTGGGAAATTACAATGGAAAGCAAATTTCTTCTGTTTGAAGAATCCCCAAAGTCTGGGAGATTAGGTGCAAGGAAGCTGTCCAGCTCAAAATTCTGTAGGGCTGTGGGGCATTCTAGTGATGCTGTCATCACATAGAGAGTGAACAATAGGAGGGAAGAAGAACCAGAAAACTACATAGTGATGGGGAAGAACTGGCTGTGTGGGCTGAGGGATCATTGCAGAGATTCTGCTTAGCAAATGCCAGCCTCCAGGAAAGTCCAGGGATGGGCAAGGAGGAGCACTGTGTGAAGAGCTGTGGTCACATTTCCATTAATATTCTGCCAGTTTTTTACCTCATTTAAAAACAATGTTCTCAGTGGATAGAGCACCAGTCCTGAAGTCAGGAGGACCTGAGTTCAAATCTGGTCTCAGACACTTAACACTTCCTAATTGTGTGACTCTGGGCAAGCCACTTAACCCCAATTGCCTAGCAAAATCCCAACCCTACCAAACCCCTCAAAAAACCAATGTTTTTATATTGGACTACTTGCCATCTAGGGGAGGGGGTAGGAGAAGAGGGAGGGGAATTGGAACACAAGTTTTGCAAGGACTAATGTTGAAAAATTGTCCATGCATATGTTTTGAAAAATAAAAAGCTTTATTAAAAAAACAAACAAACAAATAAAAAAAACCAATGTTCTGTTTTGCAGAGTTCCCCAAATGAAGAAAGTTATAGGAACCTGGAAGAAGAAGTCAGAAAATTCAGTAGATGAACAGACCAAATGATCTAAGATTCTTCCTGGTTCTGATTCTTATAGTGCCATTCCATGTGATTTCAGTCAATAGACACTTATCAGGCTTCTATGGCATGAATGTTAGACAGTAATAGATATACAAAATTTAATTTTTTTTCTTGTTCTTCAATTGTGTCTGACTCTTGGTGATCTCATTTGGGGTTTTCTTGGCAGAAATACCGAAGTGGTTTGCCATTTCATTGCATCTTATTTTACAGATGAGGAAATTAAAGCAATCAAGGTTAAATGACTTGCATTTGATTTGACATGGGCCCTAATGTCATGGAACTCATAGCCGAATAAAAAGGATAAAGTACAAAAAGTTCATTTTTATACCAAGCATTTGTGATGCTGTCAATGTGGTTGATTGATCAATTGATACATATCCTAGACTTTCTATGTCTTGCAGATTGGCTAGAGAGATAACCAGGGCAATAGATAGAGGGCTAGATTTGACATCAGGAAAACTTAGATTTGAATCCTTGAGTAAATCATTACTTTCTCTAAGCCTCAGTTTACTCATCTGCAAAATGAGAGAAAAACTGAGTTCATTGTTATCTAATATCTCTTGCAGCTTTAGATTTATTGTCTTATAGTTAAAAGATCCCTGACCCTATGACTGACTTATTTGTTGAGTCTCATTTAGCCAAATTGGTCCTCAACTAAATGATAGAATCAAGTCACTTGTCAGTGCCTCAGACATATATCACACCAATAAATTGAAGAATTATGTTTTGATATGCATTGGCAGAAGAAGCTTTCCTTTCCTTTCCACTGTCCCTTTCACCCCTAAAAACCATTATCACCATTATTACCACCACCACTGCCAGTAACAGCAACCACAAAACCCCAAGAATAACTGACATCTAGTGCAAACATCTCCTACATAGTAATTTTTGGAGATAGGATTTGTTTAGTTGCTGGATTTGAAGCCAAGATTTAAATTTAAATTCTCCCTCAAACACTACCTAGCTGTGTGACTTTGGGCAAGGTGCATCCTGTTCCTTAATTTCCTCATCCATAAAACGAGAGGGTTGGACTCTATGTCCTTGAAAATCCCTCCCAACTATTTATCTATGATTCTGTGTCTCCAAGTCTAGTGTTCCTTCTGTCACACTGAAACAAATTTCCTAGAAACATAATTCCAATTTATTTATGTTTCTCCTGCCTGGGAGGGTGGGAGGAGAAATGGGATAATTTCCTTCTAAATCAACTTTTTCAGATGAACTATTAGAACTTAGACTCAGGCAAGTGGAATGGGAAACAAAGCCCCAAATGCCCTACTTGCTAGCAGATGTTGCCCCAGTATAGGTAGGCTTATTCAAAGTCTTCTTTTCCTCTATGAATAACCATATATTTTAATCATATCCTGCCATCTTAATGCATGACTTATTTTCCTACTAGAAGTATTTCCTTATGGAGTAATTCTTGCTTACTTTTGATGAGATTAAGTAGAAGCAGGTGATAATGCCAGTCTATTGACAAGAGGAAAATGAAGTAACAAGTCCTGCTGAAAAGAAGTTGACTGTATAGGAAGTAGCCTAATTAGTGCTTAAAAAAAGAACAATTCAGGTTCAGCTCTCAAGTAAAAAAAGTTCTTTTTATATCCACGCACTAACATATAAAAGTGCTTTGCAAACTTTAAAATGTTATAATTGCTAGCTATTATTATTATTACTATTATTATGTCTTGGCTCACTCTGTAGAAATGGAGAAATCCTCTATAACCAATATTTCAAAAACATGGCCATTTAATAGTTAATGTACTTAAAATAGAGAGTTCTTTCATTAGTATATTTATATATAATAACTGCATTTAAATATATTCAGTACATTGTCAAATATAGGAGCATGGAATCATAGATCTAGAGGTGAAAAGAATCTTAGAAAGTCCAATTCCCTAATTTTACAGATAAGGAAGTGTTTTTTTTGAAGGTAATAAATGGCAGCATCCAATTCAAATGTGACTATTTCAGATAGTCCTAAGTGCATGTGGAGACTAAAGACTCATTCATATGTGCAAAAGTAAATGTTCTAGAGTCGGATGCTGCTTTATGGACATTTTATAGTATTTTTTTATAGTATTTTATAGTATTTCCTCCTTAACCTGGGAGCTCTAGATTTTGGTTATAATATTGCTGGGAATTTTCATTTTGAGATTTCTTTCAGGAAGTGATCAGGTTTTTAAAAAAATTCTACTTTGTCTTCTGCTTCTAAGACACCACGATAGAAATTTATAATTTATTGAAATATATTATCTAAGTGCCTTTATTTATTTTTTTTATCTTAACATTTAGGTAGTCCAATAATTCTTTAATCATCTCTCCTTAATTTATTTTCTTTATCAATTATGTGTCTTTACTTTTTAAAAATAATTTTATTTTTTCCAATTTACATGAAAAATTAATTTTCAATATTTACTTTTTAAAAATTATGTTTGGGGAATCTAGATGTAGCAGTAGTTAGAGCACCACCCCTTAATTCAGGAGGATCTGAGTTCAAATCCTGACTCAGATGCTGAGCACTTCCCAGCTGTGTGACCCTGGGTAAGTTACTTAAACCCAATTTCCTCCCCCCCCCCAAAAAAAAAGTTCCCAGTTTCAAATTTTCTCCTTTTTTTTTCATCTCTTCACTCTCCCTGACACAGCAAGCAACTTGATATAGGCTCTATGTTATTATACATTTGTCTTCTATTTTTATTTTTAGTCTTTTGACTTAAAAAAACAACAAAACTTTTTTGATGTCACATGAAGTCATTAGCTTTCATTTAACTAACTTTAATTTTTAAGGAGTTGTTTTTCTTCCATGAAGTTTTTGTACCTCTTTTTTTATCATAGAGTCAATTCTGATTTTTAAGTAATTTATTTTCTTTAGTATTTTTTATGCTTCTTTTTACCAAGTTGTTATTTCCTTTCATAATTTTCTTGCATTGTTCTCATTTCTTCTCTTAATTTTTCATCTAGTATTCTTATTTGATTAATTTTTTTTGCTATTTTTAAAAAAAAATCTTTTTTTAATTATTCTAAAAATTCTTGTAGGTCTGTGCTCCCATTCTTACCAGGTAGGGCCCCAAATCCCTTGTGACCACAATTGCTCTTCTTTGCTCCAGAACTGGAGCTCTTGCCTAATGGCTCTTGATTTGGTATCCAGTGTCAGCACAGAGAACTAGGCGTTCAGTACACTTATTGTCCCTGGGTTCTGGGTGTTCCTAGTGTCTCACATGCTTTTACCTTCTAATACAATGATTTATTTCATGAGGCAAGGGGGGAAAATGAGCCTCCCACAGCTTCATGAATGGAGTACATATTGTTGTCTATGTTACTGTAATAATGAATGTCATTAATCAAATGTGAAAACTGAGTCAGCTACAAGTAATGACTTATCAGTCATTTAGTGCTGTGCTTTCTGCCAGAACTTTTCTAGCCAACATTTCTAGTCACAGGCATGGTGATCTGACTTACCTCATTTGTTATAGTTGGTTTCAGTAGTATTAGTTGTCACTTTCTGCTTTGGGACTTGTAAAGCTAAGAATTCAGGGCTTTTCATTTTCTCTATGTTATATAGTGTGTCAAATTTTTATTGATGAGAAAAAGAAATTTTAGTTTAAATAAACTAAGCTTTCCAGAGAAATGATGAATCAGGATCCAGAGAACATCAACTTAGTTATACTTGATTAAAATAGATCTTTTTATTCACCTCTTTATGTCTCTCATTAAAAAAAAAATCCTACTTCCTGTGAAATCTGATTTAGGTCCTTCTTATACAAGTAGAATGAACCCTATCTCTTGCAAGAGTGTTCAGATAGTGATTTCTCTGCTGTTCCAGTTTATTCACAATACAAACAAATCAGTGAATGATATGAAAATAAAAGACTTTTATTTATTACATGAGCACCCTGACTCATGCAAGGGAAGGTATAAGGCTTAATTTGAGACATCTAGAGACATGAAGAAGGAACCAAGGGAAGAAGGATTTAGGGCAAGGCACAGATGGGTTTTATCTGGATTATAACTGAAAAGACAAGGGTACAGCTGCATTCTAGTAGCTCAGCCAGTGGAAGTGTATCATTGCAACTAGGTCTTGTGAAAAAAATGGAGAACCAAGAAAACATTGTGTACAGTAATAGCAATATTGTTTCAAGAATAAAGGACACATAAAGAAAGAAGCTATCTGCAAACAAAGAACTCATAGAAGTATAAATAGAATAATTTTACATATGTAAAATTATTCTATTTATGCTTCTATACATACATGTATGTATGTGTGTATATGTATGCATGTATATACACACATATATATTTATATATACAAACACACACTTGTTTATAATAATAGCCATCTCACGGAAGAAGGGAAGGAAAAAAATAAATTTAGATGATAAGTTTGTTGTAGATATGGAGGAAATAGCAAGTTGTACATGGCAGATTCGCAGTTTCAAAAAGTCATCTTTTTTTAAATATTATATTCTGGTATGGGAAAGTTTATTTTATTCTGTGTATCAAAAGTAAAATAAACTGAAAAACAAAAGAAAGGCATCATTGGGCCAGTGAGCTGATCAGTAGGAAGAAAAAGGGGAATGATGCTCTGAGAGGTACTTCCTAGACTTAGCATTCAGACTGTTCCCAATTCTCATTTCTTCTAGGTCACTATGTGAATTTCTGGTTCCTATGCCACAAAACAAGATATCTCAGAGTCGGGGATCAGAGACAGAGATTTTACAGAAAGGACAAAGCAGCTAGCAAGTGCATGTTATTGGTTCCTTGTTTTCACTGGAATAGACAAGTAATTATCTGTCAAGAACTAAAAATTCATAGGGCATGAGAAAGTTCCAGATATCAGGTTAAAGAAAAGAGAGAACTAGAAATATGTAACAGCAGCAAGCCAGTTATGAGAATGACTAGGCTATCAAAGTGGAGGGATTTTTTTGGACTATTTCATTCTCTGAATTAACAAATATTTGGTGCACAATTTCATAGAAAGTCTACCCATTCAGAGAGCTAGTGCTCTTCATGCCCTCAACTCTGATGTATTATGGCTGTTTCTGTACCAGACTCATATGATTTACTTTCTAATGTTGTCCTATTTATGGCTACAAGTTATATATAGAAGGGGCTAGGTGATGTACTGGATAGACAGAGAGCTAGATTTAGAATTATGAAGAGCTGAGTCTTAACTTGGACACTCACAAACTACGTGATCCTGGGCAAGTCATTTAAATCCTGGGCAAGTCTACTAGCCACTATTTCCTCATCTATAAAATTTATTACATCTACCTCACAAGGTTTCATGAGAATCAGATGAGAGATCATTTTGATAGCCCTTTACAATTCAGACCTAGTCTTTTTATATTTTTTTTACACAGAAAGATATACATACATGTAAATATACACATACATACATAAAGATAGATATAGATAGCTAGACATATACACATATATACAGATAGATACACATACATATAACTAGCTAACTAGCTAGATATATACACATTCATAGAAACAGATTGCAAGATAATTATTTATACATATAGACAGCTCGATATGTACATATACATATATATATATATATCATATATATATATATAGTTATAGAGATAGCTAGAAAGATACACATACATATAGATATAGATAGGTAGATACACCTACATAGAGATAGAGATAGAGATAGAAAGATGTATAAATATGCATATAGATATATGCTCATATAATTCAATATAGAGATAGATAAGTAGATACATATATAGATAGAGATATAGATAGATACACACACATACACACACACACACACACACATATATATATATATATAAAGAGAGAGAGAGAAGGAGAGAGAGAGAGAGAAAAGGAGGGGAGAGAGAGAGTAATGCAGGTATGTATTCTACAATCCAGCACTTCTGACTTTTTCTCAAACAATATTCAATCAGCATTTATTAAGCACCTCTTATGTGCTAGGCACTGTACTAAGGGGTAGAGCTACAAAAAAAAAAAACAAACCAAAAAGTAGTTTCTATCTTTTTTTTTTTATTACAGCTTTTTATTTGTATAACATATGTATGGGTAGTTCCCCAACATTGATCTTTACAAAGCTTTCCATTACAAATTTTACCCCCAGTTCCCTCCCCTCCCCTAAATGGCAGGAAGTCCATGACATGTTAATAATGTTGAATTACTTGACAAGTTATGCAAGAAAAATCCTATCTACAAGAAAAAAAAGAAAATCAGAGAAAGGAAACACAATGCAAGCAAATATCAATAGAGATCATGAATATGTTATGTTGTGGTCCATATTTCATATTCCTCTCTCTGGGTGTATATGGTTTTCTTCAGTGAATAACTGGAACTGGTTTGAGACAATTCTTTGTTGCAGAGAGCCATGTCCATCAGAACTGATCATCATGTAATACTGTTGTTGCTGTGTATGATGATCTCCTGGTTCTGCTCGTTTCACTCAGCATGAGTTCATGCAAGTCCCTCCAGGCCTCTCTGAAATCGTCCTGCTGGTCGTTTCTTACAGAGCAATAATATTCCATAACATTCATATACCATAATTTATTCAGCCACTCTCCAATTGATGGGCATCCCTTCAATTTCCAGTTTCTAGCCACTACAAAAAGGGCTGCCACAAACATTCTTGCACATGTGGGTCCCTTTCCCTCCTCTAAGATCTCTTTGGGATATAGGCCCAGTAGAAACACTGCTGGGTCATAGAGTATGCACAGTTTGATAGCTTTTTGAGCATAGCTCCAAATTGCTCTCCAGAATGGTTGGATAGTAGTTTCTATCTTGAAGGAGCTTATAATCTAAGGGGGAGGGGATGGGCAACAGAGAAATCTACATAATGATAAATAAAAAGTGATCAGAAGGGATGGGAAAGGTTACCAGTAAAACTTATCATTTCATCTTCCAACTCTGCCTTTTCAATGGCTTTCCTCCCTCTCTGCAATGTTCTCTCCTCATCTTTACCTGCTTGCTTCCTCAAATTCCTTCAAGACTCATCTCAAAGCTCACCTGTTTCAGATCTTTCCCAATCTCTTTCTACTGTTAGATAATACTATCTTTGAAATGACATTTAACTGGACCTAGGATTCTTAACCTGGGCTCCCTGAACTTATTTTATTATGTCGATAACTATATTTCAAAACATTTGGCTTTTACTGGTTTACCATGTGTTGCATTTTATTCATTTAAAAGCATTTTTTTCTGATATGGCATCCACGGCTTCACATGACTGTTAAAGGAGTCTGTCTTATGATCTGAAATCCTTTCTTCAGTAACTATTTCAGCAGCAGCAAGAACTCTGTGTGATTGGAACAACTATCTCTGGAAAATTTAAAAAAAAAGTACTTAAACCTAGCTGGTCCAGTTGATAGAGTATCAGTCTCTGAGACAGGAAAATCTGCGTTCAAATCCAAATTCAGTCTTTTACTGGCTACATGACCTTAAGCAAGTCACTTAGCCCTTGTTTGTCCTATCTTTCTCATCTGTAAAATGGGGATAATAATAACATTTATCTTGCAGGGTTGTTGTAAAGATCAAATGAGATATTTGTAAAGTTAGTGCAGTGCCTAGTGCACACTAGGTACTTTCATTCTTGTTTTTACCCTTCCTTCCCTCTCCCCTTTCAACTCTGCATTGTTCTTCCTGATTGCCATTTTGAATCATTAATATCAAAATATAAATTAAGATTCACCTAGCAGAGTCCTGCAGGAATGGGGTATAGGAGATACGAGTCTAGAAAGCTCAAGCTTGATCAAGGGTAAAGGGTTGGTTTGGGGTATGGAATACAGACTTGCAAATTAAGATCTGGGCAAAAGTGCTGCAGCAAGGGACATGGGTTGGGGGGGACGGGGACCTGAAAGACAGCGGGGACGCAGAAGACCCATATCACAACTTTCATGCAGATATTTTAATCCTGAGAATTTATAGAATTCTGAAAATGTTTTTTTAAACCTATTTGATGAGAGACCTAAAGTGAAGGAAGATGCAGGGAAGTATTTCAGGAGCTTGAGATCCTCAATTGCAAGAACAATTGTACTGATAATGAACTGTGGGAAGACTCAGCCTTATGAAGTCCCTGGGGGTATCATTACATAAATCACATTTTTCAATATGTAGCTTTCTTTTTTTTAAGCAAAGAATATCAACAGTGTTTCTTTTTTTCAGTGAACAAATACACTGATGACAGAAAGACACATTTATTTTTTAGAAGAGGCAAATACCGAATGTAATGGAGCATATTAGTCGTCCTCTTCTTTCCCATACCAATTGCTTCTCCTTGCACTGATAGCAGAACCAGCTATCAAGTCTTGGTAATTATCAACAAAAGGCCATACTTTCATGCCCTGAAACTTCATGGAAAACTAATTGAAAGAGCTGTAGATTTCTATGACTCTTCTAAGCCAGGAAGATCCCTAGCCCAAAGCCTTTCAACTATCCTATGGTAAAAGTGTCAGAGGAACATTCAAAATATGGTTCTTTTCCCTATAGACTAATTAGGTCAACTTAAACTCAATTTCAGATCTCACTTATTTTTTTCCCCACTTAATTGTATTTTATTTTTTCCAATTACATGAAAAGATAATCTTTAACATTTATTTTTATAAGATTTTGTGTTCCATTTATTTTCTCTTTCTCTCCCTTTGTCCCTCCCCTCCTCCCTCTCCAAGACAGCAAGCAATTTGATATAGGTTATACATGTATAATCCTTTTAAACATATTTGCATATTTGGCATGTTGTGCAAAAGAAACCAAACTAAAACAAAACAAAACATTAGACCCAAAGAGGAAAAAAAAAACACATTGCTCATTATTTTTTATAGAACAATAGTATCCCATTAAATTCATATACCACAATTTATTCAGCCATTCCCCAACTGATGGGCTTCCATTCAATTTCTAATTCTTTACCATCATCAAAAGAGCTGCTATAAACATTTCTGTATATGTAGGTTTCCCCCTCCCCCCCCTTTTATGATCTCTTTGGAATACAGATCTAGTAGTGGTATTGCTGGATCAAAGGGTATGAACAGGTTGGTTGCTCTTTGAGCATAATTTTGAATTGTCATGTTCAATTTTTAAAGTTAGCATCTTAAAAAAATAATAAAGTTAGTGTTTCTTGCATTATATTGACCATAAGAAAGAGAATCTCTTTTCTGTGCTACTGGATGGAAGCTGCCCTTGGGAGAGACCAAAACAAATTGGGAAATGAAGGAAGAAAAGAAAGGAGGGAGGAAAAGAGGAAGAAAAGGAAGGAAAGAAGGAAACAAGAATTTATTAAGCACCAATTATGTGCTAGGTACTGTGCTAAGCACTTTACGAATATTATCTCATGTAATTCTCACAATAACACTGGAAGGTAGGTGATATTATTAGTCCCATTTTATAATTGTGGATATTGAGGCATACAGAGATAATTAAGTGACTTGCCCAATATCCCACAGTTAGTGAGTGTTTGAGGTAGGATTTGAATTCAAGTCTTCCAGACTCCAGGCCTAGTGTTCTGTTCACTGGACCATCTTGCAGCTTGAAGCTACTCGTTTTCTTTCTTTTTTGTGACCATATACAGTTCATTTGATTGAGTTTTTAGTCTTAAGTCAGTTTTTAGAGTCATCTAATCTAGGTGAGCCTTATAAAGAGGCAATAGAATAGGAAAAAAAAAATTGTACCAGGCTCAAAAGAAGCCCAGGTTAAAATCTGACTCCGGATATATAATTGTGTGACACAGGTCAAGCAATGGAATCTCTGAGCCTGACTCTTCTCATTTATATAATTTTGGCTAATTTATTTCTAAAGTTCCTTTTAACTCTAAATCTGTGACCCAATCTCTCAGAATTCTTTTCCTTCAAAACTCAGCTAAGATGCTGCCTTCTAAAATAAGCTTTTTCTGATTCATATAGCCATTAGTGCCTTTTTCCACCTCCAAGTTATCTTGCATTTAGAGGGTGTATATCTTATATGCATGCAAACATGTCATTCCCAAAAGAACAAACTGTTTTTAAGATTAGAGACAGCTCCATTTTTGTCTTTGCAGACTTGTTATCTAGCAAAAGGTCTGACACATAGTAGGTGCTTAATAAATGCTTGTTAATTCACTTATTCATAGAATTTATGAGAGAATTTCCACTTATTTCATACAATCTCAGAATGTCAGAGAGCTGGACAGGGCTTTAGTTAAAGATGAGTAAACTCAAACTTTTTATTTTATAGATAAAGAAAATGAAATCCAGAGAAATGAAATGGTTTGTCAAAGGTCAAATTGTCCAAGTAGCAGAATTGAATAGTACAGGTCTTCTGCTTCTGCCACTTTTTTTTTTCAAAGTTAGTTATTTTTTTTCCTCTGGAGTCTCCTAATGGAAAAATAGATATGAAAATCAAAGTAATTTCTTCTGAGCATTTGTGAAGATCAGGGGGTCATAATCTTAGACCTAGACGGAATTTTTTGAGCTCCACTAGCCCAACCTCCTCATTGATGAATTCCACAAGATGAGGAAACATCTTGTGGAATCCAGAAAACCCTGTCACTTTTTTTTTTTTTTTTAATGTAAGGCTTCTTAAATACCCAGAGAAGGAAATGAAAGTTAAGTCATCTTCCGCCAACATTTAAAATGTGCCAATAAAGTAGAGCTTTGAAAAGAGATGCAGAGTTGAAAATAAATACAGAAAGCCAAACAATCACCCAAAGAAAGAAGCTATTTTTCATTCACTCAGTCATCTTTAAAGCTGTTCAATAGTGCCTTAAGGAGTAGAATAAATAGTAAATGGTTTAGTAAAGGATTTAGTAAATTTAATAAATGGAAGAACTTGGCCTCAGCAAAAACTAATGTTGCTTTTTTCCTCCCGTTCCAAAAATAGAATGATAAATTCAGGAGCTTTGTAGTGGTTAAGCAACAGGTGAATAAAGACATTCAAAGTGATTTCAGAAGAGGTGGTCAGAGTGTAAGACTTGCCATCAGGAGATGTGAATTCTAATTTCTACTCTGACATAGGCTGTGTGACTTTGGGGAATCACTTAAAGTCTCAGAGCCTTCATTTCCTCAATTTTAAAGCAC
Source organism: Myrmecobius fasciatus (assembly GCA_023553655.1). Lineage (NCBI taxonomy): Eukaryota > Metazoa > Chordata > Mammalia > Dasyuromorphia > Myrmecobiidae > Myrmecobius > Myrmecobius fasciatus. Next base: position 35,248 of record JAJPUD010009828.1, on the reverse strand, counting down.
AGATAACACGCTGTATAGATTTAGAGCTGGAAGAAATTAGAGAGAACAGCTAGTCTGATTTCCTTGTTTTATAGATAAAAAATGGGCTCAGTGACATAGTCAAAACCAGCAGATAGTGATCAGAGGAGTTGGGATTTGACCCAGAATGACTGACTTCAGATTCAGTGCTCTTCCCATTGCATTAAAGTGATAACATATATGCATTAACTAACTTACAAAGTTGTTAGGAAAATATCAGAAAAATGTGAGTTACTATTTTTATTAAGATAATAATAATTCAATTTGACTTAGTAAACTTTTATAGAGAATATAGCAGATACCACATATCCATAACTCGGCTCCAGGAATGTAAACCTAAAAATAAAACAATTCCTTCCCTCAGTGAGCTTACAATCTACTGTGGGGAATCAACATATACATAGACCAGGATATATAAGTAAGATACTCAGAATTATTTTTTGATCAGACATGATTTCATTAGTATGATTTCTTTTACAATGAGGTAACAATCTTTCAGTGCAAATTATCTTTTTTTTTTTTTTTTTTCCAATTTGTAGTCTTAGGAAGTTGCCTGGGATACTTAAGTGTTATGCAATGTCTAGGATTACATGATATAATATAAACCACATACAGATTAAATGTAAAGTAGTATTGGGTTAGGGAGGCAGCACTAACAATTAGAGAAATCAGAATTGTTGCTGCAGGAAGTGATACCTCAATTTTCCTTTGAAATATAAGCTATGGCCCAGAGTACCCCCATATACCCCAAGAATGTAGGATTTTAACAAACTAGGTCCAGACCTAGGGGCTAATCTCCAAGTACCATTTTCTTTTTGGGGTTCATTGACTAATAGAAGTAAAGTTTTCAAAGTCCTTTTGAAGCAACAAGCTGGAAAATAACCTGATAGAAATGTCTGTAAGAAAATAGAAATAATTTTTCTGAGTAGTCCTGATTACAGATTTAAGAAAGCCACAACTCAACTTCTTATTTTATAAATGAGAAAATGGCTTTGGACATCCAGAAAATATTGAATTATTTTTCTTTCTTTTTTTTCTTAACAATTTCATTTTACAAAGCCAGAGGGAACATGGGCTCCATTTCCCCAAGGGGCTACTATGCCAAGTTCTCTGATTTCCAGCAGCTGGTGATGATGGGTTGGCATGGAGCCATCCACATATCCCTGGGACACCTACCCATTGCTGAGATAGCTGACCGTGGTCAAGGTGAAGTTTACTGTTGTGGAATAGAATTATTTCTCCATAAGAAATTAATTGGCCTTTACAGGTACCTAACGCCAGAGCCTTGGGGGAAAACAAAGCACAACAGATTTATATTCTGAGACAGCCAAGCAAACACTGTTGAGATAAAATGGAACCAAAAGTACTTTTAGCTTTCAATATTGATGAGTGCCCACATGGCCACTGATCTCTTTAGAGTCCTCAACAAGCAAATAAAACAGACACATCTTCAACTGTGTACAGCTTACATTCAACTATTTGTAGGAGTAGTTATTCCTTTTTTTTTTTTTTTTGCTGAGGCAATTGGGGTCAAGTGACTTGCCCAGGGTCACACAGCTGTTACGTGTCTGAGACTAGATTTGAACTGAGGTCCTCCTGACTTCAGGGCTGGTACTCTATCCACTGCACCACCTAGCTGCCCCAGGAGTAGTTATTCCTACAGTTAGCTATGATTATCTTAGAGAGAAACATACCTAGCTCCTGCTTTCAAGCAGATTACATTCTAGTAAGAATTACAGTTATAAGGCTGGCTGGGAGAAACTTTGGAGACCATCAATCCAAACCTTTCATCTTATTGAGGAGGAAACTGTTCCCCCTGTCCAAGTCAGAATTGGAATCTCTATTCTCAGGTGCAAGAGCCAGCATTTTAACCGGTCCAGAGGTGATAAGGTTGAAGAAGGAAATGACAAACCCTTTAGTATCTTTGCCAAGAAAACTTCAAATGGGATCACAAAGAGCAGTCAGTCCACATAACTTAATAATTACAACAAAAGAGGTGATAAGATGTGTATATGAATACCTCTAGTAAGTAGTAAGAATATTAGATGTGGTAACAGGAGACCTAAATTGTGATCCTGATTCTGCTGTGTCCCAGTCCTGACTGAGTGATGATGTGCAGCTCATTTTGCCTCTATAGCCCAAATTCATTGTAATGAGGTTCAAATGAGACACTATACACACATATGTTTTATATACAATATGTGTGTATGTGTATGTGTATATGTGCATGTGCTGTTTATTTGTTGTTATTTGTCTTTCATTCTTGAAGAAGACCATGACATCAGGGAGGAGATGCCAGTGAAGTGGATTTAAGTGAGGGAGAGTTGAGCAAAGTTACCTGCCCCACTTTGCCCTCCAGAGCCATTTGGGTCCATTGGCAAGACATAGATCTGTATGACTGGAGATAACTCTGGATGCTGTGGGAGATCTTGGTCTTTTTAAGCTAAGGTCTTCAACAGATTTCAGTTTGACTGAGATCCCACCCATTCAGTGATTAAGGCTAGGTAGCAATTATCTATGTATATTTACACACACACATGTATAAATAAAATAGGTCTCAGGTTCAAACATGTATTTAATATGCATACATACATGTATGTACACATACATGCACATGCATGTATGTGTTCACTGATATTTGAACCTAGGCTCTATAATTCCATTTTCAACAGTCTTGCTACTACTATACCAGGTTATAGGGGTAGAATTTCAGTTGCATTTCAATGCACAGAATTTCAACAGCCAAATAGAGATTATGCAATGGAGAGAAAGCATTGAGATGAGTAAAAGCTAAAAGGCAGGAAAGCTCCAGCCAAGTTTGGGAAAAGCCAGTGATGCAGTCATTCCAACAGAGCTGAGTGCATGAAGTGTCAGATAAAGCTGAAAAATAAACTAGAACTGGATTGTGGAGGGCCGCAGATGACAGTCAAATTGTTTGGATTTTATTTGGTTGGTGACAACAGGGCTGAGACTGAGCACCCCCAGGTTAATATGCCATATTGTTATCTTCAGAAGATGACTGCACACTTCTGTGAATTTAGATAATTACCTACTAAGCAGAAAACAGAAATAATTATATTGATTTTGATATCATACATTAAATGCCAGGTATTTTACGTTTTGAGCTTCATGACAATCCCATAAGTTAGATACTTTAAGTGTTATCTCCATTTCACCAGAGGTAACTAAGTACTGAATAGATAAGTGATTTCCCTGTGTTTACAGAGCTGAAAAGTATCAGGATCAGAATTTAAGCCCTGCTCTAGTGGACTATCCCACTATTACATAGTATCACTTTAAATGAACTCACTATCCAAAAGGGGAGAGAAAGTGGGGAGGGAGGAGAAACACACACACAAACACACACACGCATATACACACAGATAGACAGACAGAGACAGAGAGAGACAGAGACACAGAGACACAGACAGATAGAGACAGAGACACAGAGACAGAGATACAGAGACAGAGAGACAGAGAGAGAGAGAGAGAGACAAAGAGAGAGAGACAAAGAGAGAGAGACAAAGACAGAAGAGAGAGTGAGGAGCATAGGGTAGCAATCTGTAATTTACTGGTATGACATAGCCAAATAACTCAGCCTCAGTGGACCTTGGTTTCCTCATCTAAAAACTGAGGGGATTGGATCCATGCTTTATAGGATTCCTTCTATCCCTGGTTTTATTACCCTACAACCTGTTTTCTCTCAGTCCAGTTCTCTTTAGCTCTTCTAACTCCCTTCCCAAAATCCACCCTGCTTTTTCCTTTGCTCTAGTTGTTTTTGCCCTGCTCTCCAGTGATCTTAATTATCTTTATCCTGTCACCATGGGCTTCATTAAGGAAGCTGACATAGAGGCGAGAAAATAACAATATGATCTAAGGGTAATTAGGACCTCATCCATGAAAGACAAATGCCAAGGGAAGGCCACTGGATGAAAAAAGTCTTTTGCTCTGTGGAGAGCCATCACAAGACATTAAAAAGAGGGTGAGGGAGGATTTTAATTGTGCTGTTAATTCAGAACATTTGAAGATCTAATTTACTTCAAATTTACTTCAATTGATTTAAAGTTATTTATTTATTTATTTATTTATTTTCTGGACAGGAAACTGCCCAGGAAGCAAGCCTGAATGATCCAGCATCTGAGCCTACAGACAATGGCCCCGGTTAGCAGTTTTCCTGCCCTAAACTCAGATGCACAAATGGGAAGCTAAAGTCTCTGCAGGCTCTGTAATCTCTTGTTAGTAAAACGTGGATTTTATATGTCCACCCCAATCCCTCATTCCACCATGGCATTATGAGAGTCATGGAATTAAATGCTTATGTGGCCCCAGAAATACTAGAAGGCAGCTACTGCTCAGTATGAAAAGCAGTCAGATGGATGCCAAGAAATAAGGACAAAAAAATAAAGAATTTCTTTCTAGGAGGTGATAAGTAACTAGAAATGAAGATATTTTGTCCAATAAGCCTATAATGTGAATTCTAAAATTCTGACTTTTCATATTAAAGAGAATGAAATCCAAGAGGAATTGGATATCTCTAGCAATATTTTATCAGTGCTTCCCTTTATTGTCAGAAGTAACAACAGCAATATTAATAATTATAATAAGAGAGATTCAATGTGGATTAGTGGTCAGAAACCTAGATTTGGAGTCAAGAAGACCTATCCAGTTATCCACCACATTAGAAGCTGGGTGACTATAGATAAATCATTGAACCTTTCTGTACCTCTGGGAATTGTATAAAAGTATAAGTTACAGATGAGTTTCTTATCAAGATTGGTAGAGAGAGTTTCTATACTGGCAGCTCTCTGAACTGATGGAATTACAGGTCTGTGCAATAACAGCCACATTACAACTGTAGGCACAAAAATGTCCAATCTGCAAGAAAAAAAAAAAAAAAAACACTGAGGCAGAGCTCTGAGCCAATAACCATTTATTAAAGGGAACTAGACTTCTCTAATGAGTAAGATCTCAGATCTTCCTCATGATGTGAGATGTGTCCTTTCTCTCAGATGATATTGATGATGCAGTGTAAAATATAGGATTTCATTAGTTGACACACCTCTACCTTGATTCTCCAGGAGAACCTTCATTCTAGACCTATTTAGGGCCAATGATGATCAGGGCTGGAAAATGATCATAGGAAGGGCAAGGCAAGGATCATCTGTTGAGTAATGTCAGCATGGACAATTGGTCATGTCCCTTTCTCCAAGCTGGGCAACAGAGAGGGATAATGAAGAATAGACAGGCAACAAAAACAGTTGAAGAACTTTCCATATTCTTAGGAAATCTCCTTTCTGAGCTTGGTCATTTACTCACCAAGTTAAAAGGACAGAAATCTTCTAATTAGTTTTTGGTGCTCAGGCAAGTTAACTTTATAATAAGCAAATGAACTTATAACTTGTAGTTTAAAGTTTGGAGGGCTAATATAAAAATAATCTATCCAAACACATCTAGTTATCCTTAAATATAAGATATATAAGTATGTATTTATATCAATTGGTTAAATTGACTAAATATATATTAATAAATATAATTAAAAATAATCACTATCCCTATAAAATCAAACTAAAGTGAATAATATTGAGATTAAGTTAACTACCTGACACACAACAGTTTGCATTTCTTAAAGTTCGCAAACATTTTCCTCACAAAAGATGTTGGGTATGTGCTGAAAGTCATTCATGCCCATTTTACAAATAAGGAAACTTGAGACTCAGAGAATTAAAGTAATATGTTCAGGATCTTGGTTGTTGTCCTTTGTTTTTGAAGAAGACCAAAATGATATCACTATGTTAGAGTCAAGTTACAGTGTGTCCAATTTCATATCAATAGAAGCTTGAAATGCTCTGCCACAGGTTGGACACAAATAATTCCTATGAATATTTGGGGTGGACTCTAACTTTGCACATCTCATGTTTCTTCTGAGATAATTCAATTCTGCTTTACTCATGGAGTACAGCACCTTCTCTGATGAGGGCACTCCATGCTGTACAATCCTGTGCTAGTGTCTGTCATGTCATGCAATCAATTCTTTTTTTTTCTTTTTCCTTTTCATTTTTTATTAAAGCTTTTTAATTTGTAAAAGAAATGCATGGATAATTTTTCTACATTAACCTTTGCAAAATCTTGTGTTCCAATTTTTTCCCTTTCTCCCTGCCCCTCCCCTAAATAGCAAGTAATCCAATAAATGTTAAACATAGCAAAAATATATGTTAAATCCAAAATATGCATACATATTTATATATCTTGCTGTACAAGAAAAATCAAATCAAAAAGGGAAAAAAACTGAGAAGGAAAACAAAATGCAAACAAACAACAACAAAAAGAGTGAGAATGCTATGTTGTGATCCACACTCAGTTCCCACAGTCCTCTCTCTAGGTGTAGATGGCTGTCTTTATCATAAGAGCATTGAAACTGGTCTAGATTATCTCATTGTGAAAGAGAGCCACATCCATCAGATCGATCATTATATAATCTTGTTGTACAATGTGCAATGATCTCCTTTACTTCACTCAGCATCAGTTCATGCAAGTCTCTCCAGACTTCTCTGAAATCATCCTGCTGGTAGTTTCTTACAGAACAATAATATTCCATAACATTCATATACCATAATTTATTCAGCCAGTCTCCAATTGATGGGCATCCATTCAGTTTCCAGTTTCTTGCCACTACAAAAAAGGGCTGCCACAAACATTCTTGCACATATGGGTCCCCTTCCTTCCTTTATGATTTCCTTGGAATACAGACCCAATAGTGACACTGCTGGTTCAACGTACATGTACAGTTATAGTCCTTTAGGCATAAATTTGCTCTCCAGAATGGTTGGATCAGTTCACAACAGGCAATCAATTCTAAAGTTCTTAAGAGAAATCTTAAGCGCGTCCTTGTATTGCTTTTTCTGATCATCTTGTGAGCGTTTGTCCTGCGTGAGTTCTCCATAAAATAATCTTTTCAGCAAGCATACATTTGGCATTTGAACAAATGTCAGTCCAACAGAGTTGTGCTCTCTGCAATAGAGTTGAAAAGCTTGGCAGTTTATTTTGTGAAAGGATCTCAGTGTCTTGTACCTTTATCCTGCCAGGTGATCTTTAGAATCTTCCTAAAACAATGCAAATGAAAGCAGTTCATTTCCCTGGCATAGAGTTTGTATACTATCCAGGTCTCACAGGCATACAACCATGAGGTCAACTAGCAAATGTCTGAGTCATTGGAACCAGGTCTCCTGATTGTTAGCAATCAGCCTTGTTAATTTTCTCAGTTCAATTGTTCCTCAGGCAATTATAAAACTTTTTTTAATGTATTGAGATTTCATTTCTGGGACTCTTTCCTGGAGAAGTACAGATCACTACCTATCCATATTCTCTTTCCTTCTCATTATATGTAGGCACATGTGTATAATTTGTTCATCTTTGATTTTTATCTCCAGGGCCCAATACATAATAGGTTCTAAATACATGCTTGTTTAATTGATTGATTAAAATACATCATTGGGAATATACTGTAGTCTCCTAACATCCCAGTACATACCAATCCTTTTGAGTTAAATACAATATTAATCCTTTGGAGACTGGTCCATGATTCTCTATTATATACTACCATTAGCAGAACAATGGTGCTTAAAATGTGGGTTATTGTGTCAGGAAGCAGACTGGGTTCACTGAAAGTGTCATGCAGCTTTCCAAATATAAAAGTATCTGCTATTAAATCTTAATTCTGGGTCCAGCTCATTGTCAGCTATAGTGTCGACTCAAGATATATTCACTACTGCATGCTATAGTCAGTACAACAACTATTGTTTATTCATTTTGTTTTTCTTGAGTGAATTTTAAGGTTGCTTTTCTTGGGTAAATTATTTTGAATGGTAGTGAATTTCAGTGAGGAGTCCCTGAAGTTTTTTGGAACTTGATGCACTCAACATCCTCCAAGTTGGTGCTGAGTATTTTTGGTGAACTTATGGCTCAGTGAATATTGATAATCAGAGAGTCTTTGATAACTATAAGACACAATGACAAAAATATCTTAAAACAAATGGATTATTGTTACTTGTCCTTTGTTCTTGAAGAGGACTATGATATTAGGGAGGTGATGCCATGACATGCAAGGGAATTAGCTTTAAGTAAGGAAGGAAGAAGAAAAAGGAAGAGGAGGAGGAGGAAGAGGAAGAAGAACAAGAGAAGGAAGGAAAAGGGGGAGGAGGAGTAGGAGGAGGAAGAGGAGAAGGAGAAAGAGGAGGAGGAAGAGGAAGAGGAGGAGAAGAAGAGGAGTAAGAACAAGAGAAGGAATGAAAAGAGAGGGAGGGGGAGGAGGAGGAGGAAGAAAAAGAAGAAGAGGAAGAGGAGGAAGAAAAAAGGAGAAGAAGAGGAGGAGGAGGAGGAAGAAAAGGAAGAGGAAGAGAAAGGAAAGGAGGGAGGAAGAAGAAAGAAAATTATAATTACATGGCTAGAAAAAAAATTAAAAGGATCCACACAAAGTAAACATACATAGAAGGACAACTAAGGCCTCTGATACACAGGACCACAGATGTCATTTTGCTGGTCCTATCTCCTGCTAGTCTTCTGTGGTATGTCATCTTTATTGGGTGACACTCTACTAGGTTTTTTGTCACTATCAGCAAAATTTCAAGTACCAAGTATAGCCCTTCTCCCCAACCCTGTGTATGCCCTGATTTTTTTTTAAACCGCAAGATTATTTTGATTTCTCATGCAAATCATAAGAATGGACAAAAGGCAAAAAATAAAACTCCTTGGTGAAGACTGCCTGCCACTCAATCCTTTGTCTTAGATTCTGACTTTTATTATATATGCATGGTCAACCACAAGCCTCATAGGCTCTGAGTTGATCTGCAGATTTATCCACAAATCCTTGTAATTCATTGACGTCAAATTTCTTTCAAAAGTCACTTTTGCTTCTTGCCTATAGCAGGCACAGAAATTTTGCCTTTGATATTGTTCCTTAGACTTGGGTATCTTTTTGCCTCTCATTCATCCAGATTATGACGCTCAGCAAAGCCCTCATTGGCTATAGCTCTAATTGTAAATATAAATTCTTCTCAGGATAGATGTTGATTCTTGGTCAAGCCTTCTAATAAAATTAAACATTTCAGTCATGTTACCTCAGCCATTATTTATAGGACATTTGCCACTATCAATGCAATAAATCACTGCCCACAGAACTACTTTATCAACATTAGTAGCTGCTGTCCTTAAACATAGCTCATGACTCTGGCCTTACAAGAAAGCAAAGAATGCCATTTGCAAGAATGATACAGGCAATAAAGGGAACAAGACCTTAGACCTAAATATGTAGAAAGCAACCTATTTCAGATTTTCTAGGAATTGGAAAGAAAGGAAAAATGACAGACATAAAAGTTAGAGCAATCATGCAGGTTTTACTCCCACATTTGCTCTTGAGTGTTTCATTTTTAGTCAGAACTGGGTTTAAATCTTAGCTCTACTTGTGTGTCCTTTTGCATTTCTTGCCTTAGTTTCCTTAACTGTAAAATTAAAAACATCTCTAAGGTCCGTTCTTTCTCTAAATCTATGGCCCTGTGATGCTATCTATGTGATCTTGGAAAAGATCTGCCTCAGTTTCCTCATTTATAAATTGAATAAGTTGGACATCCTTAACCAGAGAGACTTCAATCAGATAACCCTGTGTTTCTCTTAGCTGATGGTAAAGAGAAAAAATGTTTAGTATTTCACTAGTCTTAATAACACATCAGGATCAATAAATTATAGGGCAGATTTAGATTTATATCTGCATGTGCAAAAATCTATATGCATTACCTTGGAGAATCAATTTAATGCTCCCTACTGAGAGAGAAAGTCCAGATATTTGTTCCAAATTTTATCTGGGTGACCTGGATAAAGATTTGTAGATCAGCCTAAGGAAAGCTGTCTCGGGTTACTGTATGGAAGCATTATGAAGATAATTGGGCAAAATGCAGCCCAATGGTAAGAGCACTGTCTCCAGAGTCAAATCTTTTCTTTAATGCTTAGTACCTAGGTTATCTTGGACAAGTCATTAACCCCTTTAGCCTTTCCATGTCTATAAAATGAGGATTTGGACTAGATGAACATGGACTTCCTTTCTAGTCATGGAATTATAATTTTCTTCTTTGTTTCTTCCTCCCTCCCTCTCTTTTTCCCTCCCTACCTTCTTCCCTCCTTCTCTCCTTCCTTCCCTCTTTCCTTCTTTCCCTCCCTCCCTTCCTCCCTCACTCCTTCATTTTCCCTCCCTTTCTCTTTCCTTCCTTCCCTCCCTCTCTCATTCCTTCCTTCCTTCCTTCCTTCCTTCCTTCCTTCCTTCCTTCCTTCCTTCCTTCCTTCCTTCCTTCCTTCCTTCCTTCCTTCTTTCCTTCTTTCCTCTCAACTAGTTCTTTCTATCTCACTGATGTGGAAAATATGACAGATACTCATGGGTCTGACCCACCACTGAGTGCATGAAAGTTTGACTAGCTCCATTTCTAATGTGGTTTGGTTTGCCTCTCCTTAGGCATCCTGGTGGTCCATTCTTCATGAGGGTTCACCATTCAGATACAGTGTGGATACTAAATTGACTTTAGTTAAACTACACCTCATAAATCCTAAGCTTAAGTAATTCACTAGCTTCAATCTCCCCATTAAGAAAGATGGTAGGCTTGTGTTACTATGCTTGGCTATGCTACACCCTGGGAAAATGAATGTTCCCAAAGACTCTTATCATCAATCTTCTTCTCTTCTCTTTCTTTACTCTAGTCATTGGCAATCTCATCTACTTCCATGTATTTCAATTGTCATCTCCTCTATCTCTCTGACCCCAAGCCATCATGAAGCTGAGAATTGTGCTTCTTTTTTGTGTATCTATTTTTCCTGCCTTAGGTGAAGGTATATTGAAGAGGCAATATATTAGAAGATGCAATATATTAGACCATGTTCTCATGAACTTTGAAATGAGAGTGATTTTAAGACACTTAGCTACTTATTAAACCTAATCCTCGACATCCTATTCATTTTTATAAATAACATATATAGAAGGCTTACTCTGTGTAAGGCATTATGTCAAATAATGGAGCAACTACATAGCCTAGCTCTAATTATGTCATTCTGTCACTCACAACGCTTCAATGACTATCCATTTCCCAAGAAAGTCCACATTCCTTAGTCTTATCATCCATGTTTTACCAAAATCTAGCACTGTCCTACCTCTCCTGAATTATTTGCTGCAATTCATTGAATGGTGGGGTCATAGGAAACCTTGGAAGTCATCTATTATAGCCACCTTGCAAATTAAGCAGTAGATGCATAGGAAAGTAAAATGATTTGCCAAAGATCCCAAAGGTAATAAGTATTAGAGACAGGATTTGAACTCAGATCCTCTGTCTTCCAACAGCAATTTTCCCATTGTTGGACTCGTCAGATGATTGTAATAATAATAATAATAATAATAATAATAATAATAATAATAATAATAATAATAGCAGCAACAACAACAATGAACATTTATATAGCGCTGACTATGTTTCAGATATTGTGCTAAGAGCTTTCCAAAAATTATGTTATTCAGTCCTCAAAACATGCCTCTGAGGTAGGTGCAATTATTTTCATTCTCCTTTTGCAGTTGAAGAAATACAGCTGGTAAGAATCCAAGGTGAGATTTGAACTTAGATCTTCACGATTCCAGACTTGGTGCTCTATCTAATGTAATGTACAACTAGGCCAAATTCTACCCCTACTCATTTTACAAATGAGGAAGCAAAGACCAGAAAGGGAAAAATTATTTTCTTAGAGTCATACAAATAGTACAAAGCAAAGAGAGCATTCATACCTAGTATTCAAATACGTTCAGAGTTCTGTCTACTACAAACACAGATGTTATTCAATTTATGACCTTTTCAGTCTTTGAGATGCTTTTATCTTTGATGAGCAATTGACCTAATTTATTTATTTAAATATAAAGTTCTTTGCTTTTTTTTTTTAAATTAAGGTATCAATAGTTCTGGTAATACCACCAGTGAAAAAAGATTGTTTACGATATTATGATAGGTCAACACAGAATGGCTATATGACTCCAGTACTCCAGGCTCCAGAAAACACTCCATCACCTTGAAAATAACATAATTTTAGGTGACTTGGGAATGTGCCAGGACCTTTCTCTCACATTACATTTGAACAACTCTTTTTTTTGTCTGTGTCTAATTGGGGTCAGGGAAGTTATAGTAGATAGAGCCCTATCCTGGAATCAGGAATCAAATCTGGACTTAAGACACTTACTAGCTGCATGACTCTAGCAAGTCACTTAAGTTCTACTTACCTCTTCATCTGTAAAACTCTGGAGAAGAAAATGACAAACCATTCTAGTATCTTGGCCAAGAAAACTCCATAGACGAATTCCATGGGGTCATGAGTCAGACATGATTGACTGATGGAACAAATTTGAGACCTAATGGTGACAACCCAAAGAAGAGTCAATTGTGGCACTTAAAACCTTTTGGGAATAAAAAGTACATTAAACATCATTCACAGATTTTCAGCTATGTTGTCAAGGTTGCAGTAGCTGTGTGTGAATAAAACTATAATAGAGAAGAAGATCATTCAATCCAAGTGACCTTCGTTTTTGTATGTTGTACCAGGCACTATGCTAGGAGCTTTCCAAAATTATGTTATTCAGTCCTCACAACACTCCTCAGAGGTATGTGCTATTATTATTGTTGTGAACCTCTTTGACAGGCTGCTGAAGCCTACGGACCCTTCTCAGAATAATAATTTTTTTAAGCACATGCACAAAATGCAAAAAATTAAAAAAAATTCAAAGTAAACCAATGGTTAATGAAAATAACCATTTTCACAGTTTCACAGTTCCCAAAATCTATTAACAGATTCATTGAGATTAGGGGATGCCATGTTAGAAATCCCCATTCTTTTCTTCTCTTTACTTGTCTCAGGACTGGGCAAATTAAGCCAAGGGGGGGTTGGAGCTCAAATACCTTTAACAAGGGCAATGGCCATATGGAATAATCAGACCTTGAAAAATCAAACATGGAAAGTCCTCTCCTGGCTATGAGAGGGTGAGCGGTTGGGTGGCTGAATCATTAGATAGACCATATTGAAATGTCTACTTGAGGATGTTTACACCTTGGAATTCAGATGGTCAGGTGAACACACATTGAAATGATCTTGGAAACAAGTGCATCCTCATTACTGTGGGGACATGAACCCACAGAATGGGGAACAGAGATGCTAAGCCAAGCAGCTTGATGTTGCTCTGGGGATTATTCTATTTCTGTGTCTGTGGTACTTGCCTGGAGGGATCTAATGTACATTCCTGAAACTGATATCCAGATGCTTTCTTTCCCCTCCATTGAATGTCTCTTTACACAAAAGAGCCTAGTAATTCATCTTTCTCTTTCCCTAATTCTCTTCTATTGCCACTTTATTGGCACATAAAAATACAAATCACTGCAAAGGATCTGAATGAGATTGCCAAATTGGGGAAGTATCCCCTGCTCCTGGAAGAAGATAGAGAAGGCTTTCATTTCTATGGGTCCCAAGCCACCGTCACCCATTGACTCCCAAGTCAGATATTCTTTTCAAATGCCTTGAGGAATTATCCTATAGGTTCCTTTGCTTCATGTATGTGGATTGCCTTCTGCCCTGGATTGGTATTGCCTTATACCACAGTAGAACTCTGAAAAGCCAAGAGGGTTTCTTGCTATATAACCTCCTCCCCTTCCATCTGTTTCCAATGGCTGTGAAGCTAAAGGGCAAGGCATAAAATGGTGGTAGATATAGGACCCCTCCCCCCAACTGGTGGACTGATTTCAGCTCAGAAGGGACCTTTGACATCATTTAATTCCCAGCTTCTTATACCATGGTTCACAACCCCAAATAGGATTTCCTAATTGAATGTGTGGGGGCCACATAATTATGATTTATTATCAGTAATTGTTTGATTTAAATACCTGTTTTACATACATACCCAGGATCATATACAAATTTCTCAGGTAAAAAGGGGTTGCAAATGGAAGAAGTTTAATAAGCCCTGATTTTGTACAACCATCTCAATTTTCAGATGAGGAGACTATATTTCAGAGAAATGAAATTATTTTCCCAGCATTGCACAGAGAGTGAGTGTTAGAGGTGAAAGTTGATGTTCCTTTCATTCTAGAGCTAGGATTCTTCCTCTTTATTTTAACATGTTCCATCATTATGTCCTGAGAGTTAGAGTTGCCACTTTTGCTCATCTATGTCCTTTTACCTCTGCTCTGCACTCCCAACATTTTCTCCACACCTCAGTATCCTAAACAATATTTTTAAGTACATGAAATAAAATATATAGGATTATCAATTATAGTTAGTTATCAAAATGTAAGGAATGGAAGGAAGGAAGGAAGGAAGGAAGGAAGGAAGGAAGGAAGGAAGGAAGAAGGAAGAAGAAAGGAAGGAAGAAGGAAGGAAGAAAGAGGAAGGAAAGAAGGAAGGGAGAAAGGGAAGAAGGAGGGAAGTTTATGGTTCTTACCAGGTTAATGACCCTCAAAAACTACTATTATTATTTTAGAAACTATTTGACCACTCAATTTCTTTCCCCTCATCACAGATAGGCTACTTACATCTCTGTTTTAGTATTTTCTATGATGTGATGGATAGATTTGTGAACCAAGAAAACCTGGGTTTTAAGTCCACATTTGCCTCGACTCATTGAGTGAGCTTTAGAAATTCACATTATATTTTTGTGACTCAATTTCTTCATTTGAAAAATCTTGTAGAACCTATTTCACAAGGTTCCTATGAAATAATGTATATGATATATGAAAAATCCTTTGAAAAACTTAAAAACATGTCATAAAACCTGGGATCTACATTTCACTCTATTTCTTGACAGTATTATGACCTTAGGTAGGACATTTTCATTCTTTGGACTTCAGTTTATTATTGATAAAATAAAGGGGTTGACTGAGTTCATCTTTTGATCTTACCTTCTGTGCTTTAGATAGTATTGGAAAGTTGGAAGAACTAAAATAAAACAAGAACCTAGGCCATCTTTCCTAGGAGGAAAAACTTCAATCCAGTTCAGATACTCGTGAAATGTTCTCTATGTTTCAAAGATTACGTTAGATTCTGGGGATCCAAAAACAAAAATGAGAATCCTTGCCTTTTGAGACTTCTATTTATGGTAGGGATACTTCATACT
Source organism: Myrmecobius fasciatus (assembly GCA_023553655.1). NCBI lineage: Eukaryota > Metazoa > Chordata > Mammalia > Dasyuromorphia > Myrmecobiidae > Myrmecobius > Myrmecobius fasciatus. The sequence continues at coordinate 20,061 of JAJPUD010009828.1, read as the reverse complement.
CTTGTGGCACAAGAAAGAGTGTTGAATTTGGAGTCAAAGTTGTGGGATACAAAATTATCAATTTTGTAATAAAAAAAAATTGAAACAACTCTGAGCCAACACATTGCATTACAGCATTCATGGCTCTCTATAAGAAAGTGAACCCCACATCTTCCTCATGATCTGAGATGCCCCTTTTCTTTAAAGTGTTGGTTTTATAGTGCTTGACACTCAGATGATATTATTCTTCTATATCAATATTATACCAATAATTCTGCCCAGATTTAAATATCCTTTACCAGCTAATCTACTACAAGCACGAGCTAAAATTTCTTCTGGAAGGTCAAAATATAAGTCTATCAACCAATGAGACTCTGTTATTATATTATTATTGGTCTCTTATTGGCTCTTGATGGGCAATAGATGGTGAATAAGTTTGCAGGCAGCTCCAGATAGTCACCCATTGGTCAAGTATTCATAGGACTTGTTGGTCAGTCAGTCTGTCTGTCTGTCTGTCTCCCCTTTTCCCTCCCTCCTTTCTTCCCTCCCTCCCCCTCTCTCTCTCTTTCTTTTTTCTTTCCTTTCTTCCTTTCCTTTCTTCTTCTTCTTCTTCTTCTTCTTCTTCTTCTTCTTCTTCTTCTTCTTCTTCTTCTTCTTCTTCTTCTTCTTCTTCTTCTTCTTCTTCTCCTTCTTCTTCTTCTTCTTCTCTCTCTCTCTCTCTCTCTCTCTCTCTCTCTCTCTCTCTCTCTCTCTCCCTCTCCCTCTTTTCTTGTTTCTCTATATTTTGGTAACTAAGTATAATTCAAAATCCTATGGGTTTCATTTCTGGTACTTAATTTAGAATTGTTTCCTTAACAAAGGGATGACAAAAGTGAAGGTACAATTCAAAAATAGTTGGGGGACTTTCTATGCAATAGAATCACCTCCTTCCACACTGGACTTGGTCATTTACTCATCAGGCTTCATTTAAGGTAATGGATTCACTACACTGACTAACTGAATATCAGTAGACAAACACAATGGTAACAATCACTGTGTCTATGGAATCAAATTCTACTGAATAATACTAATTGGCAAATAAAATAGGGGTTTTAAATTAATCATTTCTTACAGAGTCAAGTAAGGTAACAAGTATTTATTAAGCATTTATTATGTTCAGGTTCTGGGCAAAGTAAATATAAAAACAAGCAAAAAACAAACAAACAAAAAAACAAAAAACAAGGTCCTTGATCTTAAGGAAAGGAAGTTGCAAAGGGAAGTAGTGGGGAGAGGAAGGAGAAGGCAGTGCAGAGGGTCATTGTGGACAGAGAAGTTCAGAGTCAGAAATAGACCCTAAAGTGGAAGGAAAAAGTCAACATGAGTAGCATTGGGCACTTTCCTTAAAAGATCAATTCAGAGAAGGAATGAATGATCAGTTAGAGGAAATGGCCAGCAGTGTAGAGTGACCTTTTAGGCTGAGAAGGCTGCAAGGATGGCATGAAGTTTCAGAATGAGAAGTTTGCTAGGCATGATGGATAAAGGAACCTAGAGAATTAGGAACAATTTGGAGAGAAATGAAAAAGTAAGAGCATGTGGGTTCAAATTCTGGCTCTGTCTCCCTGGATGACCTTGGGCTTTACTTTTCTAAGCTTTTGTTCCTTATTAAAATGAGGGGCTTTGATTTGATGACTCCTAAAGTCCCTCCATAAGATCTTGTAATCTATGATTGCAGGTTGGTAAAGACAAGCCATACTCAAATACTCCAGGGGAATGATAATCTCTTTGAAGAGACAGTCCTCTGTAGGAATGCAGATTGCCATTTACACATCCTGGGCAACTCTTGGCCATTTCCTCCTGAGATGTTGTTACAGAGTATCCACTTGATATGCTTTCTCTCTTTCTGTGGAAAAGACATGGCTGTGATCAGAGCAGATCAGAGCACTATCCTAACTCCTACCCCATGCAAGTTCCACTAGTTTTCCTTTAAAAGGCATTGAGACTTTCCTTGATACTTAGTTGCTTCAGGGAATTAACTTCTGACATCTCTTCCTCATCACTTAAGTACAAAGTAACCTGGAGAGCTTGAGAGGATACTCTGGGGTTTAATTAGTGGATCTGGATGGGTAATCCCGGCAAATAATGTCACCTACTCACTCAATAAACTCCAGTGACTCTCTATTGCCTCTAGGATCAAATATAAAAAGTGAGGTTTGGCATTCAAAACCCTTCATAACATCACTCCTATCATTTTAGTCTCCTTACACCTCGATCTCCAATACATATTCTTTGACTGGTAACACTTTCTGACTATTCCATGAGATCCCAGAATTCTCTCTGGCTGATTCCATGCTTGGAACACTCTCCCTCTTCTTTGAATGTCACTTCCTGGCTTCCTTTGAGTCACAACTGAAATCCCATCTGGGAGAGGGAATAAGGAAGAAGTCTTTCCTAACTAACCCCTTTTAATTCCAGTGTCTTTCCTCTATTAACTATTTCCATATATGTATATATGGAAATATATATATAATCTTGTATTTACAAAGCAAGCTCTCCCCATATGACAGAGACAGACAGAGATTGAGCTTGCTTTGCAGATGTATGTTTGATTGTTGTCTCTCATTAGACTGTATACTCTTTGAGAGCAAGAATTGTCTTTTGCACCATGCTCGGCACATAGTAGGCACTCAATAAATATGGATTGATTATTTGAAAAGAGTTTTATTCAGCAGAATAAATTTGAGAATTTCATCAATGCTTATTTTTGTTGACTATCTTTCTGCTCTTGTAATTAAGTAAATCTCTTTTTGCTAACTGCTCAATGCTTTAATGAGTGTCTCATTTTGTTCCAATTTTAAATGTAAACCATAAGGGGACTGGCTTGACTCAGGCCTAGCACAGAACCCTGTGGAGCACACATGCTGTTCTTATGATTGAATGTCCTGGTATGCATTTCTGAATAAAGCTTATATTCTTTCTTTCTTTTTTTAATTTTTAATTTTTTTATTTTATTTGCATAACATATGTGTGGGTAATTCTTCAACAATAACCCTTACATAGCTTTCTGTTACAAATTTTCCCCCCAACTCCCCACCCCTCCCCTAGATGGCAGGATATCCACTACATGTTAATTATGTTAAAATACTTGACAGATCGAATAAATGTATACATATTTCCAAACTTATCATTGTTGTGCAAGAAAAATCTTATCTACACAAAAGATATATCAGATAAAGGAAACACAATGTCAGCAAACATCAATCAAGGAGTATGAGAATGTTATGTTGTGGTCCACATTTCACATCCCTCTCTCTGGGTGTATATGGCTTTCTTCAGTGAACACTTGGAGGTGGTTTGAAACATTTCATTGTTGAAGAGAGCCATGTCCATCAGAATTGATCGTCATATAGTACTGTTGTTGCCGTGTATAATGATCTCCTGGTTCTGCTCATTTCACTCAGCATCAGTTCATGTAAGTCTCTCCAAGCCTCTCTGAAATCATCTTGCTGGTCATTTCTTACAGAACAATAATATTCCATAATATTCATATACCACAATTTATTCAGCCATTCTCCAATTGAAGGGCATCTATTCAATGTCCAGTTTCTAGCCACTACAAAAAGGGCTGCCACAAACATTCTTGCACATGTGGGGCCCTTTCCTTCCTTTATGATTTCTTTGGGATATAAGCCCAATAGGAATGCTGCTGGGTCAAAGGGTATGCACAATTTGATAACTTTTTGAGCATAGCTCCAAATTGTTCTCCAGAATGGCTGTATCTGTTCACAGCTCTACCAACAATGCATCAGTGTCCCAGCCCTCCCACATCCCCTCCAACATTCATCATTAACTTTTCCTGTCATTTTAGCCAATCTGACAGGTGTGAAGTGGTACCTCAGGGTTGTCTTGATTTGCATTTCTCGGATCAATAGTGATTTGGAGCACCTTTTCATATGACTATAAATAGTTTTAATTTCATCCTCTGAAAATTGTCTGTTCATATTCTTTGACCATTTATTGATTGGAGAATGGCTTGAATTTTTATAAATATGAGACAATTCTCTATATATTTTAGAGATGAGACCTTTATCAGAACCCTTAAATGTAAAGATGATTTCCCAATTTATTGCTTCCCTCCTAATCTTGTCTGCATTGATTTTGTTTGTACAAAAACTTTTTAACTTAATATAGTCAAAGTTATCTATCTGGTTTTCAATTAAGAGTTCCAGTTCTTCTTTGGACATAAATTTATTCCATCTCCATAGGTCTGAGAGGTAAACTATATTACATTCCTCTAATTTACTTATAGTATCACTCTTTATATCCAGATCATGAATCCATTTAGATCTTATCTTGGTATGTGGTGTTAGATGTGGGTCAAGCCCTAATTTCTTCCACACTAGTTTCCAGTTTTCCCAGCAGTTTTTGTCAAATAGTGAATATTTATCCCAAAAGCTGGGGTCTTTGGGTTTATCAAAGACTAAATTGCTATAGTTATTGCCTAGTTTGTCTTGTGATTCTATCCTATTCCACTGATCGACTACTCTATTTCTTAGCCAGTACCAAATGGTTTTGATGACCGCTGCTTTGTAATACAGTTTTAGATCTGGTACAGCAAGTCCACCATCATCAGCCTTTTTTTTTTTCATTAATCCCCTTGAAATTCTTGACCTTTTGTTTTTTCAAATGAACTTTGCTACTATTTTTTCTAGATCTGTAAGATAATTTCTTGGGAGTTTGATTGGTATGGCATGAAGTAAGTAAATTAGTTTGGGTAATGTTGTCATTTTTATTATATTCGCTCGGCCTACCCATGAACATTTTAAGTTTTTCCAATTGACTAGATCTGATTTTATTTGTGTGGAAAGTGTTTTGTAGTTTAGTTCATATATTTCCTGACTATCCCTTGGCAGATAAATTCCCAAATATTTTATACTATCAACAGTTATTTTGAATGGAATTTCTTTTTGTATCTCTTGCTGCTGAACTTTATTGGTAATACATAAAAATGTTGATGATTTATGTGGATTTATTTTGTATCCTGCAACTTTGCTAAAGTTGTGAATTGTTTCTAGTAATTTTTTAGTTGAGTCTTTAGGGTTCTCTATGTATATCATCATGTCATCTGCAAAGAGTGATAATTTGGTTTCCTCATTACCTACTCTAATTCCTTTAATCTCTTTTTCTCCTCTTATTTCCAAAGCTAACATTTCTAATACAATATTAAATAATAAGGGTGACAGTGGGCAGCCTTGTTTCACTCCTGATCTTATTGGGAATGGTTCTAGTTTGACTCCATTACATATGATGCTTGCTGAAGGTTTTAAGTAGATACTACTAATCATTTTAAGGAAAAGCCCATTTATTCCTATACTCTCCAGTGTTTTTAATAGGAATGGGTGTTGGATTTTATCAAAGACTTTTTCTGCATCTATTGAGATAATCATATGGTTTTTATTAATTTGGTTATTAATATAATTGATTATGATAATAGTTTTCCTAATATTGAACCAGCCCTGCATTCCTGGTATAAATCCTACTTGGTCATGATGTATTATCCTGGGGATGACTTTCTGTAATTTTGTTGCTAACATCTTATTTAAATTTTTTGCATCAATATTCATTAGGGAAATGGGTCTATAGTTTTCTTTCTCAGTTTTCTCCCTACCTGGTTTAGCTATCAGCACCATATCTGTGTCATAGAAGGATTTGGTAGTACACCTTCTTTCCCTATTTTTTCAAATAGTTTATATAGTATTGGGATTAATTGTTCTTTGAATGTTTGGTAAAATTCACATGTAAATCCATCTGGCCCTGCAGATTTTTTCTTAGGGAGTTGATTAATAGCTTGTTCTATTTCTTTTTTCCAAAATAGGGCCATTTAAATAATTTATTTCCTCTTCTGTTAATCTGGGCAATCTATATTTTTGTAGATATTCCTCCATTTCATTTACATTATCAAATTTATTGGCATAAAGTTGGGCAAAGAAACTCCTAATTATTACTCTAATTTCCTCTTCATTGGAGGAAAGTTCTCCCTTATCATTTTTGAGACTAATAATTTGATTTTCCTCTTTACTTTTTCTAATCAAATTAACTAAAGGCTTATCTATTTTGTTGGTTTTTTCATAAAACCAACTCTTACTTTTATTTATTAATTCAATAGTTTTCTTATTTTCAATTTTATTGATCTCCCCTTTAATTTTCAGAATTTCCAATTTGGTATTTAATTGAGGGTTTTTAATTTGGTCTCTTTCTAGCTTTTTTAATTGTAAGCCCAGTTCATTGATCTTCTCTTTCTCTTTTACGCAAGTAAGCATCTAGAGATATAAAATTACCCCTTATAACCGCTTTAGCCGTGTCCCACAAATTTTGGTATGTTGTCTCATTGTTGTCATTCTCCTGGATGAAATTTTCGATTGTGTCTATAATTTGCTCGTTCACCCATTTGTTCTTCAGGATTAGATTATTTAATTTCCAAATAACTTGTGGTCTATTTTCTCCTGGCCTTATATTACATGTGAGTTTTATTGCATCATGATTGGAGAAGGATGCATTTACTATTTCGGCTTTTCTGCATTTGATTTTGAGGTTTCTATGCCCTAACACATGATCAATTTTTGTATAAGTTCCATGAACGCCTGAGAAAAAAGTATACTCCCTTCTATCACCATTCAATTTCCTCCAGAGATCTATTATACCTAACTTTTCTAGCCTTTTGTTAATCTCCCTAACTTCTTTCTTATTTATTTTGTGATTTGATTTATCTAATTCTGAGAGAGCAAGGTTGAGATCCCCCACTAGTATAGTATTACTGTCTATTTCTCCTTGCATCTCTGTTAGTTTCTCCTCTAGGAATTTGGATGCTATACCACTTGGTGCATATATGTTAAGTATTGATACTGCTTCATTGTCTATGGAACCCTTTAGTAAAATATAGTTTCCTTCCTTATCTCTTTTAATTAGATCTATTTTTGTTTTTACTTGATCTGAGATAAGGATTGCTACCCCTGCCTTTCTTTGTTCACCTGAAGCATAGAAGATTCTGCTCCAGCCTTTTACCTTCACTCTGTATGTATCTCTATGCTTTAGATGTGTTTCTTGTAAACAACATATTGTAGGATTTTGGCTTTTAATCCAGTCTGCTACCCGCTTCCGTTTTATGGGAGAGTTCATCCCATTCACATTCACAGTTAAAATAACTATATCTGTATTCCCTGCCATCTTATTTACCCAGAGTTATGATTTTCTCTTCCCTTTCCCCTCTCTCTCTTCCCTCCTCCCCAGTACTTTGCTCTTGATGACCACCTCCTACCAATAATCCTCCTCCCTTTAGAGTCCCTCCCTCCCCTTTATATCTTTCCCCTAATCCTTCTATTAGTTTATCCCTTTCCTTTTCTCCCCTCCCTCCTACCTTCCCACAAGGAGGGTCAAGCCTTTCTTTGAAGCCAAATGTGTCTGATATACTCTCTTAGAGTCCAATCTAATGAGAGTAAGGTTTACACAATACTCATCTCCCTCCCTTCTTTCCCTCAATTATATTAGATCTTCTATGTCTCTTTATGAGATTTTGCCTTATTTTACCTCCCTTATTTTTATTTTATTTTGCCTCTTTTCCCCCCTCCCCCCTTTTTCTTTTTCAGTATGGTATCCCTTCCACCTCTAATTTCTTTTCCATTATTATCAAAGAAAAATCAAATTATATTGCCATTCTTTAAGGAAACCTATAGTAGGAATATAGTTCTCAAGAGTTTTCCTTTTTACCTTTTTATGCTTCTCTTGAGTTCCCTATTTGGAGGTCAAATTTTTTGTTCAGATCTGGTCTTTTCCTTAGAAATAGGTGAAATTCTCCTGTATCATTGAATGACCATCTTCTTCCCTGGAAGATGATGCTCATTCTAGCTGGATAACTTATTCTTGGCTGTAATCCAAGTTCTTTTGCCTTTCTGAATATCTGATTCCAGGCCCTTCGATCCTTTAAAGTGCAAGCTGACAGATCCTGTGTAATTCTAATTACAGTTCCTCGGTATTTGAACTGTTTCTTTCTAGCTGCTTGCAATATCTTTTCCTTGGTGGGATAGTCCTGAAATTTGGCCATGATATTCCTTGGGGTTTTAATTTTGGGGTCTCTTTCTGGAGGTGATTGGTGAATTCTTTCAATGCCAATTTTGCCTTCTGATTCTAAAACCTCAGGGCATTTCTCTTTCATGATTTCCTGGAAGATAGCATCCAGGTTCTTTTTTTCATTGTGGCTTTCAGGGAGTCTGATAATCCTTAAATTGTCTCTCCTGGATCTCTTTTCCAAGTCAGTTGTTTTTCCTAGGAGATACTTCATATTTTTTCAATTTTTTCATTTTTTTGTTTTTGTTTGATTCTCGAAGTCTTATTGAGTCATTTACTTCTATTTGTTCAATTTTAATTTTTAAAGTATTATTTCCTTCAGTTATCTTTTTTAGCTCCTTTTGTAGCTGGCCAATTGAATTTCTTGATTCAATGCATTCTTTTTCCATTTTGCCAGTTTTTTTTTTTCAGTGAATTGTTGTCTTTTTCCAATTCACCAATTTTGTTTTTCAGTGAATTGTTGTCTTTTTCCAATTCACCAATTTTGATTTTCAGTTCACCATTTTTATTTTCCAGTGAATTGGTGATTTTTTCCAATTCACCAATTTTGTTTTTCAGTGAACTGTTTTCTTTTTCCAATTCACCAGT